>QKWP01001425.1:18351-57062 GCA_003550325.1 Gigaspora rosea
TTTAGGTTGCAGATTAGCTAAGTAGTATTACTATTTACAGTCTGAGTCTTGATTCTTGTAAATATAATTTGTAATTCATAAAACCCCTAGAGGTTTTATTCTCAAATTATTAATAAAGACAGAGGCAAAACCTCACCTTAACACCAAAAAAAAAAAAAAAATGTTTGGACATTTGCATCATTATAAAGTTTTATTGGATGATATTAGCATTAATTTGTTTTCACTTTTTTTAAAATTGTCTTGAATAGATCAGTTAGGCATTACTAGGCTTTATGTCTTTAAATTCTTATTAGATAGAATTACATATTATTGGATTTTTGTTTTTTTTAAAAAATTTTTATTAGACAAGTCATACATTATTATATCTTTGCTTTTAGATTTTTGCTTTTTTTAAAATTCTTTATTTATTAGATATTTTGTTTTTTTTTAAAAAATAAATTTTATAGAACAATTATATATTATTAGATTTTCATCTTTAATTTTTACTTTTTTTAAATTCTAATTAGACAGATTTGTATTTTAAAATTCTTTTTGACAAGTTGCACATTATTAAGTTTTTGCTTTCTTTAAAGTCTTACTAAGTTATATAATATTTTGTTTTACTTTATTTATATAATTTTTACTAAATAAAGTTATATTATTAAATTTTGCTTTCTTTAAAATTTTTGGATAAGGCTATATGTAATTATGTTTTTGTTTTTAGATTAGATTTAGTTCTTTGTTTGTTTTAAAAAAATTCTTATTAATAAGACTTTACATTATTAGGTTTATGCTTGAACTTTGATTTAATTGTTTGATATTTGTACAAAGAATTAATAAATCAAATTATAGATAGATTCTTTTTATTTACACTGCTATATAATGCATATATTAAAATAATTCATGCCAATAATATTAAAATTGTTTTATTAAAGTGAAGGTGATATACAGGTTGTTACATCAGACCAATACAATAATTTAGTTATTGTATAAGATTGTATAAATAACTAAATTTGTGTAGCTAAGCTGTATTACATGGTCTTTAAACATGCAACCAGGTTAACTCATACAAATTTAGTTATTTTCTACAATCCATACAATAATTATAATATATTTAATTTATTAATAATAAATAACTTCTAAATTATTTTATTAAATAAATAAAAATGCAAGTCTAATAAATATAGATTATCATAGTAAAGCTATAAATACTATTAAAATAACTCTCAATAGTTTTTAATTGTTTTTGTACAGTACCAGACAGCAAAAAAAAAACCATCCATTTTTTTTAGGACACCAAATTTAAGAATTTTATAATAATTCTGATTGGCTAATTTCTGTATAACAAAATTTTAATTGGTTAAAAATATAAAAATAATTTTTTTTTACATAATAAGCACCAAATTTTGGATTTTTAATAATAAATATTAACCAATCAAATCATGAGCACATGAGTTGCATCAATTTGATTGGTCAATTGTTCTGTGCCAAATTTCTGCTTTACTATTAAAGTTGCTAAACTTTAAACCCTAATAACTTCTTTAAAAAGCAAGATATCAAAACTCTGTCTTACAGATTTGTAGTTTAGGTTACAAATAAAAAATTTGTAAGAGGGATTTTTAAAATAATTACTTGTTGTAAAGTTATTAGACTTTAAACAATGCCAAAAAAATGGATAGTTTTTACTATCCGGTACTGTATAAATAATTCAAGTATTGTATTTGTTAATTATTAATTTGTTATTTTTAGAACTATGAATTTGGTTCTTTCTAAAAATTATAAAAGAGTAAAAAATGGTTTTTTTCCTTTTTCAATAAACTGCATATTTACAAAAATATAATCAATTAAAAGAACTCTGATATTAAACTTTGCTAAATATATGCAATGTTTCTTTCAATAATTCAAATATCTATAGTTAATTTGGATAAATATAATTCTTATTATAATCTATGTAAAGATATTCTTATGGGTTACTAGACCTGAATTATTATTATTAATAACTATCTATGGGCATTTACTTTAGCACCTACTATAAATACTACTGAAATTGATTTTGAAAAAGATGTATTTTATCTTCATTGTAGTAAATTAAAATTTTTTATAAAGAAGAGTATCTAAAATTTTATATTTATATTTGTCTATTCAAAAAAAATATCATAAAATTTCATCTTTCTGGTAAAATAGATTCAAATCAATTTTGTCTTAAATTTTAATTTCAGGTCTTAAAACTCAAAATAATTTTGTTCTCATGTATTGCACCTACTTTCCTATTAGATAATCATTATCGATTAGCATAATTAGCATATAGCCTAAATTTTTTCTACAGCAACTTTTTTATTATTTAATTTCTTTCAATCACTGATTTCAAGCAGAAATTTTAAACTTGTTTCCATATATTCCTTGTTTATATTGCTCAATTCTTATGTATTTTGCTCAAGCAAAATAGGTTTCTTATGATACTGATATGGATTATAACCTTTGTCAAGCTTTTTTTTATTTGTTACTTATTCAACTTCCTAACAAAGTAAATTATATTACTGTATATGCTTAATGCATATCTACTGCTAAACATTACAATATTCCAATTCTTGCTCCAATTTCAGTTGCTTTAGCAAATGTTCCTATATTTTGTTGCTATTGGCTTTTACCTATTTATTTGAGTTGTACTTTTGGACATGCAGAAAGTGCAAATAATTTTACACACTATTGTCATCTTGCTAGTGCATTTGGTCTCTCAAAAAATATTTATCTATACAAATTTACACTAGAACATTAGGTGCTATCTTAGACTTAATATCTAATAACAATTGGCTTTACTATTTATAGCTAACTAGTTAAAAATCAATAATTGATTCATTAAACAATTTGATTACATGTTTTTTTAATTATTTTTACATGTTCTTCAAATGTTTTTCTACTATACAAGTAATTAATAATAAAAAAAATATATTATCTGATAACATTTTACTATGACTTTATTCAGATATAATAGTATTTAAAGATAAAAATCAAACCTAATATAATCAATCATGATCAATTATATCATTTGATTGATTATAAAAGTCTTTGATCAATCATGATTGATCATTTAAAGTTTGATTAATTATAAAGTTTGATCGATCATAGCCTTTTTATATATATAATCAATATGTAGAATTAATTAAAGCATTGTAAATTAAAGATAAATAATGATTATTATATTCTAAAATTTTGCAAATAAATGTCATAACTCACACTTAACAATTACCTTTTTTTCAAGCTATTTTTGATATTTTTTAAGACATGTATTTTTTAAATAAAATTGCTATTTATTTGACTTATATATATCTATATTTTTTGGATTTAATTAGATGCACAGGATTAATGGCACATAATTTCAAAGTGAAATTTTGAGAAGATTAATAGGAAGTTTCAAAAAACTAAACTATAGAATAAAATTTCATTAAAAGTTACCAATTTATTAAAAATTCGAAGAGTGTGGCGACTTAAGGTAGTTGGTAAGTTGTTACTCCTATGTAGTAGGTCTAGGGTTCAAATCCTACTGGTAACACTTTGAAAAATAGACCTGTGTTCCAGTAACTGCTTCTTGTAATCAGTTGGGTATATTTTCTGTAGCCTTGATATACCATCTTGAATGTGAGCTTTTGAGCATAGTTGTGTATCATTATACAAACAAATCCAAGGAACTGGAGAAACAAAAACCTATTTGGAAAGTTCTGAGTAAGGAGGTAGCAAAGATTTTTGATGGTACTACCAGAACTGAAATATCAGAAACCAGATCTGAAAAACTGAATGATAAAGATTTCTAGAAAAGAGGGTTCACCAACTTGGCCACTGATGTCGCACTAGAGGAAAAGAACCTATGTTTTAGAAGTAGGTACCAAGCAGTGTATAAAATAGCATGATAAAAATCCAGATCTACCGTTTTTTATATTGCATATACCGATATTTTAAAATTGGGCCGGTGCAACAAACGGTGCATGATCTGGAATTTTTTGAAGTAACCGTTGGTGCATCTATGTGCTCCCAATGATCTGATGATCATTTTCTACTAATGCAGGTTTTTTTTTTTGAACTGGTATTTTTTTATATAACAGGTGCATGTACCGGTAAATTAAAATTTCTATTTTAAACACTGGTACCAAGAGAAAAAAAGTATAATAAAACAACTAATGCCAAGTAAATTGACCCTTCCGAGCTAACTGGATAGGAAGTTTGGGATATATCAAAGATGGACTAGTAAGAAGGGAATAGTGGGTATTGGGATCAGAGTGAACCTTATGAGTGCAAAAGTAAATAACTTAGGGTTCAAGGGGGTTATATAAATTAGAGAACAGTGAACTCAAAAGGGTCCTATACCGCAGAATTAGGGACCTAGAATGTCAATTAATAGCCTTAACAAACATGGTAACTACCTCAACTACAAGTGTTGGCCACAGTGAATACATTGTTACTAAAGCATAGATGGATATCTGTATAGGACAAGGCAGTGTTGTGCATGAGACAGTTGGGACATACATTGTGACATTTTGGAACATTCTGAGACAATTTTATAAATTGAAATTACTTAAAATTTTATTAGGATAATCTAATTAAATTTTTTTTAAAAATATGTTTAGCACCTAAAAAAATATATAATTATATATTTTTTAAATTAATTTATTAATTATTAAGGCTTGGGACATTGTTGGAACACTTGGGACGCTGTGATATTGGGATATTGGAACATGGCAAAAAAAGGCTGGGACAGTGAAAATGTACAACACTGGGACAAGATGCCTTTTTACCAAAAAGTTAGCTATTGGTTAAAATTCCCTTGCCACAGTTGCTAGCTTACTGGGGCCAAACGCAAATATGACATTTTTGGGACCTATGGTTCTCAGAGAATGTTGACCCTTACTTCCTAATATAGAACAAAAATAAATATATAAAAAGTCAAGTTAGAAGTAGAGATTTGATGCAGAGAACTTGGGGGTTAGACTTGGTATGCAGTTGTTTGGATAAACAGGATACAGCTAGGCATATCGAAGAAATAAAAAAAATTTTAAAAATTCGCACAGCAAACCAAGTAAAATATACAATTAAAATCAGTTTGTGAGAAAAAAAAATCTTTCGCAAGTACTTAAAAAATAATTTTATAACTTTAAAGTTGTAATAAGAAAGAACTGATTTATATTAAAGTCTGGTAGAGAAAAACAATTGCAGTTGGTATATCTAAAAAAGTGTGTCCAAGCTTTATATATAAGCTTTATATATAAGCTATTATATAAAAATACATATATTAATTATCAATTGATAATCATCTAAAAATCTAACATAATAGACTTTTCTATGACACTACATATAATTTTGATTTACATAGTGCACTGCACACCCTAATGTAACATGATCAATTATATGATTGGTTATAAAATATGATTGATTATATAATCATGATCGATTATATAATTATGATCGATTATATGCAATAACTAATCAAAATACTATAATTGATCATAAAATCAATCTTCTTTATATTTAATTGATTACTAGATATATGACCAATTCCTATCTCTAATAGTACTCATAATGAGAATTTTTATTGTTGTAAACTATTGGCAGGTTTTATAAGAGATTCAAATAATGCAGATTTACCAATTTTATATAATAATTCCAATTTAGAAACTATACTTTTTCCTGTCTTTTTCCGAATAATCATGGTCATTAGATAGAAATTTTTAAAATGCTAAATAATTATTATAACCATATTGATATATATGCTAAATATATTAAAAAACTTAGATTATTGTATTCAGATTCTTGATTTTGTCTTCACTAGTACTGGCCATTTTAGTTCTTTATTAATTTAGAAAAGCTACAAAACCATCAAAACAGATAGCACATTTTGTGTTAATGTATAATATTAACCAACAACAATTTCAAACAATTGCAAATTTAATTAGTCAAGTATTTATAATAATCAACTAGTTATTAATAAAGCTTTAACTGCTATACTTTCTTCTTATATTAGAAAGTAATATATATAGACAATGATATAAACTACCCCAAATCTTTTATACTATGACTATAGCTAAATAGCTTTGGTTATATTTGTTGAAAATTCTATCACATACTAATGACTATTGCACTTTACTACCAAATCACTCTCCATATACTTATTTTTATTACTAGCACAAATTAAACTCTATTTGTAATTTGCTATAGAAAAATAAAATTCTAGCAGAATAGGGTAAATAGTTATATTATTTTGAATGAGATAAATTTCAAAATTGTAATAGTATATGGTGATTCAATATTGTAGTAAGTAAAGTAACAACTTTCTTGTGGTATGTTTGTACACATTCTTGTGAATTATAGCGTTCTTATAGTATTCTTGTACATGTTCTTGTAATGAAGTGACAGCTTTCTTGTAGAATTTGATGACATTCTTGTGTAATTATATGCCATTTTTGTGGTAACTTGAATAGCATTTTTGTAGTGAATAGATAGTGTGCTTGTAGTAAATTGATGGTATTCTTGTACATGTTCTTGTAGTGATTTAATAGTGTTATTGTGGTGAAGCAATTGTGTTATTGCAGTGAATTGATGGCATTTTTGTAGTAAGTTGAGTATAGTTGTATGCATTCTTGTAATGAAAATATATTATACCTAATATTGTAATAAAAAAAAAATTTATATTACTGATATATAGTAATTATAGAATTATATAGTAATTATTTAATGTAAAAATATATAAAATTTTTTAATAAATTAATTTTTTTTAAAATCGAATTTTTTTAATTATATAGTTTTTATTATCAAAATATTAATTATTTTATATTGATTATATATCAATTATTAACTATTATGGATATATATTGATTATAATCACTATTGATATATTGGTTATATATCGATTAATATTTATATCAGATATATATCAATTACTATCACTATTAATAGAAATCAGCAGAGGTATTGAGTATCAATATATATCTTATTTGGTTAGTAATCGATATATATCTATATATAAAATTTGCGATGATATGTGAAAGAACAATTAAATATAATGATTTTTTAAGTTCTTTTGCTTAATTATAATAGTTTTTTTGAAAGTTTTTGTTGAAGACTTATTAATATAAGTAATATTTGTTATTTAAATAAAAGTTTAATAAATTATATAAAAAATAATTTAAATAAAAGTTTAATAAGTTATATAAAAAAAAATTTAAGCAAAGGTTTAGTAAGTAATAAAAAATTAATTTAAGCAAAGATTTAGTAAGTAATAGAAAAGAATAATTTGAATTAAGGTTTAATAAATAATTTGAGCAAAGGTTCAATAAGTAATTTGAGTGAAAGTTCAGTAAGTAATTTGGATAAAAGTTATTATTTATCTGTATTTGGTTATTATTAAATAGTTTGTTAATCTGCATAATAAAAAATTTTTACTTATTTCATCAAATATATATATGTTTAAATAAACTTTATTGGGTTATTTATTTGTAGTAAAGCTTTCTATATTAGTTTATTATTAGTCAAACTTGAAAATATTTTTATATGACAAGTTTCATATAACAAACCTGTATTTTATTATATAGATATAAAAAAAGTTTTTTAATTTAATACATTTTTGGCTTGCTGGACCTTATTGAACCTACTAACCTTATTAGAACATCTATTTAGTAGTAAAAAAATGTGACTAGAAGGATCTAGTAACAACTTATTACTGGAACCTATATATTTATAGTTTCATTTAGTTCCAGTAACCTTTCCTATTCCAGTGAATTTTACTGGCCCAGTTTTTTAACAAAACTGATTTATTGATACAAATGAATAAAATAATAATTAATTAGCAGATATATAATAATTTATGTTTAATTATAATTGGCCGGAGCATAGCGACGGACCCTAAGTTTCTATGTGAAGTGATACAAAAATTACCTTCCTGATGTGCTTCAATTATAAAAATCTTGACAAATTTTACTTTTTTGATATACTTGTATATATATGATGTAAATCTTATCAGAAATGGAGTTTGGAAATTTTTTGTCTGTCCGCACGCGTATCTATATTTGTGCTTTTAATGTTACCAATATTTGCATATTAACACATTTGTGTAATATGATGAACATCATATGATGAGCTCCGGACATATAATGCTACGCATTAGCCTAGTATATATCAAGTTTTATTCAGTTTATTCATATGACTATTCTATTAAATAGGTTCAAATATATTTATAATAAAATAGAAAGAACCCTGAAATATATATAGATATGTCAGATTAATTATAAAATTACTAAAATAAAAAGATCAGAAAAAACCTTGAAAATAAGCTAAAAATTGCTATAAATAAAAAAGATCTGCATAAAAAATATCAAAAATAGGGATGGCTAAAGCCATGTACCTATGTGATTTTTGAAAATTTAGTTAAAATTCATATTAGTGACTATTTAGCATTAGGGTTAGATTTAGAATTAATATAAGTAAAATTACCTTCTCGACATTTTTTATTAATGGCCCAAAATAGGTTTAGAATGCCGTTTTTATGTTCTTGCATTTTTTCGTTTTTTGACTTCTTCAGACTGATCCATATAAACAAAATTTTGCGACTTTGTTTGGTTAATCTACACAAAAATATCACGTGGGTACATGGCTTTAGACAACCTCCAAAAATATGCAAAGTAATACCTAATCTACTCTGGTCGAAATCAAAAATATTACGCTAATATCATCTAAAAATCGCCTATGAAGATTGCAGGCCGATATGATGCAGATTGATAGGGGATCAAAATAGGCCGATAGGCTGCTAATTTAAGAAAAATTGTTGAATATCAGTTATAAGTAAGTAAAAAATACTAATATATCCGTATGAAGATTAGTGAAATTATAAAGAAGATACAAGGCAGATATTTAGATTGATATTTTGGTGATAAATTCACAATTAGATAAATCATAAGAAGATATTGTATTGGCTATTTTACAAATTTTTTCATAATTTATACGATATTGTACTGATATATTGGTTATATTTTTTAATGATTATTTAGTCTTTAACATATCTTCTTTATTCTTTAGAATAATATTTGACCGATATTTGAATAATATTTGACCGATATTTGAATAATATTTGGCCGATATTGAATAATATTTGGCCGATATTGAATAATATTTGGCCGATAATTAGCGATTTTTAATATGATTAGTTATATATTTATAAAATTCATAGTAATCGGTTCCTAAAATTTAAAGTATATTTTACCGATATTATATATCATCTTTTTATTATTAATAAAATATCGCCTTTGGTGATAGCAGACCGATAGGTTTTAGGTTTAAACCGAATATTTGAGTCTATAGTCTATCGGTCTGCTATCACCGAAGGCGATAGTTGATGATATTTGTATAATTTTGCTATTTAACTGTTTACTGATTACATTTATATACACATTGGCCGATTGGCTGATATTTATATTATTTTACTGATTATTTATTAAATTTTATTATATTCCGATAAAAACACTATTTTAAAATTAAAAAACACAATAACAGATAAATCTAACAAAAATCTAATTTATCGCCTTCTTTTCGATCTTTTCGCTTTCTTTTTATCATCTTTCTTTTTTTGCGACCCTTTTTTCCTTTTTTTACTTTCAACCCAACCTTCATCTTCATTGTCCTCATAATCTTCCAGTTTTCGTTTTCCTTTTTCCACTTTTTCACTAGCTTCTGCACTAACCACACTTTCACCTTCACTTTCATTTTCGTCCTCACCTCCATCCTCACCTCCATCGTCACCTCCATCGTCACCTCCATCCTCAGCTTCAACTCCTTCATCTCTAAATACTAACGCATCATCTTCTGACGGCAGTTTACTTGGTTTTTTTGCAGAGCCTCGGGCGAATTGTAATGTTATTTTTGCTGGTGGTACCGGTGTTGATGTTGAGGAGGCTGCTGACGTTGATGATGTTGGTGGTATTTTTGATATTAAGGCTTCTGCTGCTGCTATTGCTTCCGTTGATGATGATGGTTCATTTGTAGCTGTTGTTGTTTCTGATGTTTTAGGTGTTTTTTCTGATGTTATAGGTGTTTTTGATGATGTGGGTGTTGGCGGTTTTGATGATGTGGGTGTTGGCGGTTTTGATGATGTGGGTGTTGCCGGTTTTGAGTGTGTTACTGATCTGGATGTTGCTGATTTTGGTGTTGGTGCTTTTGAGGACGCTGCTGATCTTCTAGGTTTTCTTCTTTCATATAATACAACTTTATCATCATCATCCACTCTTCCCCTTTTTACACCTGTTTCACTTGCTCGTTCTTCAGTTTCTGTCTCAGCCGTATGACTTCTCTTTCATTTCTTGTGCCTATTCCCACCTTTCCTTTTCTTTTTTTTTCGTGAATCTTCTTGCCCACTTAATAGTTCGGGATCAAAGTCAGGATCCGGGATATTATATAGTTCTCGGGCTTCGGCGGATAATGCCCAACTTGGACAATCCGGTGGTGGTACATCTTCCCTATCAATCTTCTCACCATAATGGCGTGGAATCATTCTATTGTTCTTAGGCTGCAGCTGTTTCACAACCGGATCGATCCTTTTATGAAATAGCTGTTTCAACTAAATAATACGTATTGTATTAGGACGATACATTATTAATTTAATTGTAACTTAGCATTACTATAATATATTTGACTTACATGAGGTCCGCGCCACCATTTTTCCACGCATATTAATTTTTTTATTTTTTGCCCATCCCTCCCGCCCCTTTCAGTCGCTTCCTCATCTGTCACCCATTCTTCCGCAGAATGATAAGCGTTTCCACCTTGACTTGTCGTAAACCGCTCCAAATCTTCCCGTGGGTACAGACCAATACCCTTATTTCCAGCACTCATCAAGAATGATAATGCCTTACGCCTCCTTCTTCTTTTCTAAATTATTTTATAAAAATGAATAAAAATGATAAATTAAAAAATTTATATGAAACAAAGAAAAAAAATTGTTATTACCTCGTTCACCTTACTGTTTTTCCCAATGCGTGCACGATTGTATGCTTTTAGGGCTGGATCTGAGTTTATTGCTGAAGTACGCCTCTGCGTCTTGTGATATGATTTCAATATAGTTTCGATAGCACCCGAATGTTGTTTGTATCTGGGCAAATTTTTTATTATTGATGGGATTAAATTGTTCCGGATATTCTTTGTTTGCGAAGACCAATTTTTGTTAGGATCCGGTTTTTGGGCCGATAGCTTTCCGCCTTCTATCAAGATTTTAATTTCGGCCTGCAAAAAAAATAATATAAAATAAAAATTAAAAATATAAAGTAAATCTATTCATAAAAGACATGAGAAGGCAATAATATATTTACCCGAAGATAGGACGATTGCTCTCTTGTTAGTGGTTTTGGAGGACGATTACTCTCAGAACTGCTACTACTGCTACTGCTACTGCTGCTGCTGCCTCTGGAACGACTACTACTTCTGCTACTGATACTTCCTCTCCTTGATCTTCCTCTCTCATCATCACTACTAGTAGTGCCTGCACTACTAGAACTAGAGCTTTCTTGGGGTTCAGGTTCTATTTGCTTCCTCTTCCCCTTGCCTTGAACAGCGGCGATTGCTCCCGCAATCGCTGCAGCGATCACCTTTGCGTCTACTAAAAATATAAAGTTAATAATTAATTAATTATTAATAAATTATTATATCGGCTTATCGAAATCTTACATTTTTGCTTCTTATGTTTGCGTGCTCTTTTCTTCGCCATCTTGCTGCTTTCAGCCTTGGGAAGTTGCTTTTCTTTTTTTCCCATTGTATATTGAAATCGAAAAAATTAATGAGAAAAAATTTTAAGGTAAAAAAAAGGTGAAAGAGGATTGATTTAGTTGCGAAAAGTAATTTTAGGATGAGATATTGAATTGAAATCGACAACGAAATTTTCTAGGAAAGATACCATCCTTTTTATAAGTTCGATAGCTATATGGTAATTATCTTCTATTATCTGTATTATCTGTCTTATGTCTCCTGATAATTAAAATTTATTAATAAAGCTGCATATAATATTAATTTACCTTTCGCTGAAAATAAATTATATTAATATCGCTATAATATCATTTAAAAATTACTTCATTAGGAAGATATACGAACGAACTTAATAATTACTCGATCTGAAGTTCTTATGTACTCGAATAAAAATAAATTAAAATATAATATTAATATCGTTATAATATCATTTAAAAAATTACTTCATTAGGAAGATATGCGAAAGAAATTATCAATAACCAAATTATCACATATTCTGCATTATTCCTTGGAATTCTTCTGTACTCGAATAGAAAATTGAACATTATATATATATTAAATTAATATCACTTAAATATCATTAAATAAATAACGATTACATTAAAATAATGTACCTTTCGCTTGGACAATGCACCAATCTGATTGTCACATGATTATCAGGTTTCGGTATTGTTTGCATTCTAATGCATGATTATAAATGTTTAACATTGTTTTCCGTATTCGGATAAAATTTTAATGTTGCATGCATTATATACGTACATAGTATAATTCTATAATATATTTAGGTAAAAGACAAACGCATAAACTTTTGACTAGGAAGATACGCAAAAGAAAATAATTTTACCTTTTTCTAGGAAGATACACGAATAGTTTTAGTTAGACGAAATAATCAAAAATTGGTACTATTTTTTCAAAAAAAAAGATTTCATTTGAGAAGATATGTTCATTATAGCAATGATATGAGTGAAAAACTTGGTATATACATTTTGTAGAATATCGGCTCTTGTGATTAAGTTTATTTTCCTTGTTATGGTTATAACACATTTATCTTTAACTTTCCGAAGAGTTTTGTTTTATTTGAAATCTTTATGCGGTCTAAGTTGTAAGTATTCTAAGAATTCTACTTATATCTTCTACTGTTCGTATATAAAAGTTTACTTTGTTAAATGTTTCGTGTTTATCTTGATGCAACCTTTAAGTTTTTCAACTGTTTTTCTCTTGAGAAGATATTTAGTGAACAGTTAATATTCAAAGAATTCTATGCGCATCATCGATAGACTTTCTGTACTCATAATATTAATATATTTGTATAATGCTTTTTATAATGTTGTATGAAGATATTTGTGTTTTATTGTTTTTTTTTAAAAAAAAAAAGAAGAAATTGACGTGTTCCGGGAAGAAAAAAATAAACGAGCCGTTTAGCTGGTTTGGTTTTTTTCTTTTTGTCATTTTTTCGGCTTCTTCCATGTTATTTAACTCTCCGTATTCTCGTTTCTTGTCTCCTTGGGGACAAGCACCTGTTTCCTTATTTTTTGTGGCCTGTTCACTTGTAATGTAAGCCTGTATTTTGATAAAATAAAATACTCGTCTCCTTTACTTTTGTGGTCAGGAGAGAGTGTACGTCGATCCTTTTAAATTTTGACTTTTATATATAGTAACTGTTGGTGATTTTTTTTTAAATTTTTAAAAAATAAAGAAGTAGTTTATTTTAGGTAGTAGCCTATTTTTAGATATATATAGTAGGTACTGTTTTACTAAATTTTAAGAATAAACTAAATAATATCTTTGGGTATATTAAAGGACCTAAGAGGCTAGTTTAGTATTTAGTACAAACCTTAACTAACTAATATGATAAAAGGCTATAATAATAATACAAGTTAGAAATTGGCAGGAGAGACAAAAAATTAGAAAGTTTAAATAGGCAATTCCTATAGTTGGATTGCAGTTATAGTAGCTAGTATAGAATTTCTAGATAAACTACTTAAATTAAATACTAAAAGTATATATATATGGCTATTGTATCTTTGTCTATGTGATAATTGTTAGAAACTCATAAGCAGCCTTTCTGATCCATTACTTGAATAAAAAAACCAATTTCAAGTCAGGAGTTTAATAAAAAAAGAATATGCATATACTATATAAAGTATATTCCAAAATTTTAATAAAATTTATTTTATTTAAAAACTTATAAATATTTTAAAATTCTAGCCAAATTTATCTAGAATACTGTTTAAGAAATAAAAATAATTACAAAAATATAATTATAAATTTAATAATTTACTTGGTTTAGCTTATATAATAAAAAGTTTGCAATTTTAAATATAATATGTAGTATTTAAGCATCTTTGAGATTATTTTTAATTTATTTTGGTAGATTTTCTATATTATAATTTAAATCAATTTGTTTTGTTTATTTTTTATATTTTTATAAGCTGTTTAATTAATTTTTTAAATAACTTTAATAAATCAAATAATATATTTATTATTAAAGTAATTTAACTTGCTATATTTAAAATTTTGTTAACTATAGACAATACAGAATCAGAAAATATGCTCTATTATATTTATCATATCTTTTTGATTATCAGTTAGAGTTGAATAATCAAAACAAGATATAAACCCTATTATTGCTCCTAGTGGTGTTCGCAATTCTTAAGAAGATTGTAACAAATAATATTAAAATTTAGCATATATAATTTGTAAAGACAAACAATAGTTTAAAGTTTATACTATACCATGAGAAATATTTGCTAATATTTGAGTTTTGGTTTTATTTGCAATAGTTTCAACTTTTCTTTGGATCTCTTTTTCTAAATTTTCTTCTATTAATGTTTTATAAAAAATAGTTAAACTTATTTGATTTGATATTTGTTGTAATAACTCAATTTCTGAATTAAGCCAGATAGAATTTAAAGGTCGATGTAATTTAATCCATCCCCAATAGCTATTGTTTATTTTTATTCTTATAGATAGCATAGAAACATTTTTGCAAGTTTTGGCACAATATGTATTTAGCAAAATTTCTATTTCAGAATTAGCTTGTGAATATGTACTTTGTGAATATAAATTGATAATTTCTTCATCCGGAAATGATTCAACTATTGGTGTTATATCTTCTTGATTTTCATATAAAGCAACTAATGTACCATTTGAAGTATTTAAAGTCGATGGTTCGCATGAAATAATAAATATTCTATTACATGGTAATATGTTGTAAATTGCTTTTATAATATTTGAGAGTGTTTGTATTAAATTATGTTCAGAATAAATCATTTCTGAGATTGTAAGTAGAAATTGTTTAATTGTTTCTTGTCTATATTGTTGGTTTAATATTTTATAACGGAGATTTGAGAGTTTAATATTATCATAAATACGTAATATTAATTCTTGAGAGGAAAATGGTTTTTTTTTAAATAATTATTTGCTCCTTTCTCATATCCTATAATAATTAAATTAAAAAATAAATTTTCTCATTTTAGAAAGATTTTAATTTAAAAAAAAAAATGAAAAAAGATTACCTTTAATACTAGTTTCTTCTCCAGCTTTTGCAGTTAATAGTATGATAGGAATTAATTGCGTTTTTATATTAGATCTTACTGTATCTAATAATTTATATCCATTCATATTTGGCATCATAATATCTGTTAAATTTAATGAAATTAAATTGTTAATAGTATACGAACTATAAATTAAATAAAAATACTATAATTAGATATTTATTTACCACTAAGAATTAGATCTGGTAATTTGTCGAGCCTACTTAAAATTTGAATTGCATCTTGGCCATCATGAGCACAAATTACATTAAATTCTCTTAGCAAATCTGATAGATAATTCCTATACCAATCATAAAAAATAAATTTAAAAAATCCTATATTATATTATACAATAATTAAATAAAGTAAAATTATTAGTTATTACCGCATATCAGTATTATCATCAACAACCAAAATTTGGTATTTTTTATTGATAATATTCAAAGAATTATTTGTGGGATCTGTAGAGGACGAAGATATAATATTATCTGATTTATCAATATCTGCATTACAATTATTTATTATATTATCTTCTATTGAAGATGAATAATTTTGTATCCATTGCAGGTTTTCTTCTAAATAAAGTTGTTTTTTTGAACGCTTTTGATCATTATTTATTAGATAATTTTTCTCATTATTATAGCAAATTTGATTGATTGGTAAATGTTTACTCCCTATTGGAAACCAACATTTAAATGTTGTGCCTTTATTGACTACTGAAGTAACAGTTATATCTCCTCCATGATGTTTAACAAATTCTTTAATAATAGCAAGACCAATTCCAGCACCTTCATGACTGCGAGAACTTTGAGATTCTACACGATAAAAACGTTGGAATATATTTGGAAGTATAGCTTTAGGAATACCAACACCTAAGATAATTTATGTGAATATACTGCATGTGTATGTATTTAAAGATTGCAATAATATTTTTTATGAAGCAAGACATACCTGTATCTGATACTTCAAGAACTATCATTTTCTGCTCATTTTTATGTTCCAAATATAAGTGAATACGAATTCTTCCACTCCAAGTGTGCTTTATAGCATTTGAACCTTTAAATAAATGAAAATTGAATTAATATAATGGCATAGTAAATTTCGACATCTTTTTAGAAAAAAATGCTTACAAAGATTAAATACAATTGTCTCATACATATCATGGTCTAGATAAACTTTGACATTAAATTCATCTGAATTTGGAACATCAATAATGTATTCTAGACCTAATTTCCTTGTTATGTTTTCAAAATTAATAGCAAGTTCTCGAGTAAGTTTGGCTATATCTGTTTCACAAAAACGTGCTTCTAATTTGCCGGATTCTATGGTTGAAAACTATATATGAAATTAGCAATCTTAATATAAAATTCTTATATAAATTCTTAAAAACAGTTACTTTTTTAAATTTTAACATTGTGATACTACTATTAATTATATAAATATAAATTTACCTGAAGCAAAGTATTTATAAGCTTAAATAAGCGACAGGTATTACGTTGTATTATTTGAAGATATGACTTCATTTGCGTATCTTGTGAATATATATTAATCAATTAATCAAGTGGTGAAAATATTAGGGTTAATGGTGCTAATATAACGGCAATATATATATATCAATAAATCTATTTTAAGATATTTCAAGAAAAGAATTTTATGAATTCAATATTCATTACTTTTTAATTCGTGACTTATGCTTTGGAAAAACATGTCTTTTTGATGATTCAGATCAGCTAATATTTTTGCTTGTCTCTTCTCTTCTTCTATTGACATTCCACAGATTAAAATTCTATCCACATAATTTAAAACTGACTAATAATTATAATTTATTCATTATTAATTAATGAAAAATTAAATATTAAAATTTTTATAATTGCTTACTTTATAAAATTCCATATACTTATCATCAAGTTTACGAAGTAGATTAATGCCACAAATCAATACAGCTGATAAATTTGGTTCATTACAGGATGTAAGTTTTATTGGTAAGAGAATTGCCTGAGAATTGTCTTTTAAAAGAACTTGAATGGGGTTTTCTTCTTTCATTACAAGATTAATAGGCCAACAATCACATCTTAAGAACAAATAAGTAAGATGTTGCATATTTTTCCGTATAAGTATCATGATCCTGATAAGAGACCTTGGTTAAATCAATCATTTCATGTGTTTCTGGGAAATAATCCGGAATATGTCTTTTTAATTTTCCATGAACCAACTCTTCTTTACAAACTTCGTCAAAAGTTGTAGCTGTTAAACGAGCAACCAGAGAATTAAAACCAGTTTTTGGATATTATTATTTTCAATAAGATAAATTAATGCATATGGAATATCTTGATTATTTTGTAATGCTTTCATTATAATTTGGCAAGCACTTTCTAAGGATTCAGCATCTTAAAAAATGTAGGCGTGTCAATAAATATGTCGCAACCTCACATGATATTTAAGATTTACTAACCGGCAGTTTGACATGTAAGTTTGTCGAGAGTTTTTAATCTTCTTTTATTCAAAACTTTTTGAGTAGATTCAGTCATTATATAATTACACCCCAGACTGTGCCATCTAATTTATAAATTGGATTAAGTGAGTAATCAAAGTACATTTCTTCTTTATAGCCATCACGGGATGATTCCATGTAAAAATCATGGCCATATATGCCTTTTCCTGATTCTCTTACTCTGCACAGATTAAACACAAGAAATTTATTTAGCAAAGTTAAATATTACTTTGATTTAATTCAGTAAATAATTATTAAAAATACCTATCTAACATATTTGGGATCAATTCAGGCATATCATACCAAATTTCAATAGCTGGTTTTAAAAATGCTATTTAGTTTAATAATATGATAAATTTAGCCGAGATTGATAATAACTAGGCCTCCGCAAAAATTACCCGTGCGATTTCGGAATTTTGAAGGCTATAAAACCAATATTACACAATTGATGCTTGAACCGAAATCGGTATGTGAAATTAGCATGATAACCCACTTTCGGAAACATGCTTCATTTATACCTTACGAGAGCTTGCTGCTATCAATTGTGTAATATTGGTTTTATAGCCTTTAAAAATTCCGACATCGACGGTTAATTTTTGCGGAGACCTAATAATAACTGTACGGAAGTGAACTATATAACTGACCGTGAGGATGCCTTGATTTTATTATTGGTATTGTCGCTTTATGGATGATACGATTTTTATTGCCTAAAGTTATTTAATAGTACAAGACGCAAAATAAAAAAAAAGATTAATTACCTTCATTGTATATTGTAATCCAATCTTGTCCCATAAACATACTGGTGGGAAAGCTAGATTTAAAACATCCCTGACATTTATAAATAATTATTGTAAATTTATATAAGTTCAATATATGCAACTCATGATTCTAAAAGTATAGCGAATTACCAGAATTGATTTAATTTGAGGCTCCCATAAGTCAATAGGACCCAATGAAGTCGATGACCAATCATAATTATAAAATCTTCCAATAAGGTTTGAATTCTCATTATTGCTAACGCTGTTGTTTGACATATTCGTAATGAATGATCATAATACAAAATAAGAGTCGATAAACTGTTTAGATCTACAAAAATTTTTATTGTTTAAATTATTTCCACTTCGTTAAATATGAAACTGTGGAATTTAATTACAAATTGGTTTAACGAAGGATTCACTTATTTTGTCGGTATTACAACCCAAAAGGATTTGATTTTGTAAATAAAGAAAGTGCGTAAAACACAAATTTAGGATTAGAAACTATAGCCATAGAATGTTGCTCATTATATGTAAAATTTCGTCCCCGGCATTTTTATTAGACCGAACCATAACAACGATCTCACTAATTGGTAGTTGTCTTTTTAGGAGTTTGTATTACCGGCACAAGTAAAGTCGGTTTACGTGATTACTGCATTTTACTTATTTGCGCGGGTAATACAAACCAAAAAAGGAAATCCGATTTTAAGTGCGTGAGGTAAAAATTAGGTTAGGGCCTTAACGTTAGAGTCTATAGGTTAGAATGATGCTTACAATATGTAAAATTTCATTCTCATCATTTTTAATCAGTGCACCAATATCGATTTAAACTTTAGTTAGCTTTTGCTTATTTTCTCTTTTTTCTTCTTTTATGCATGTTCGGATTCTTCGTTGGGCTGATCCGGAATAGTCAAAATTTGCACTCTCCATTTGGCTATTTCATCTCCAGGAGTTTGTATTACCCGCGCATGCGATTACTAACTAACCTTGCATAAGATTACATAAGCAATATAAAATGGACGGTTATTCCCAATCCGGTATGCATGATGGATAAGTATTGGATTCATATAGCAGAGATTAATTCTTTATCAGACTTGACAGGTTATCGGTTTGACAGGATCGTTTTGGAAGGTTAAACTGTGTAACGATTTCAAATCCGATAACCTCTCAATGCAGATATAAAATTTGTCCACGGATTGGAGAGGTTCAACTGTAGTTTTTAATGATTTTAAATCTCAATACTGATACAAAATTTGTCCACCATGCACACCGGATTGGGGAGGTTCAATAGTATCTAAAAAGTAGTGAAGTAAATATTATATAAAGAAGCCATCGAACCATAAGCTCCAGGGATCCTAGTGGTAGTAGGGTTCTTGGTTCTCAAACCAAATCTTCCATGCCTTCTTTCGAGCAGAAGATAACTTGTTGTGTAATGCAAGACTTTTCGAATTCATTAACAATTGTTTAATCACGATAAATCTGCAAATCAGTATAGTACGGAATACGGGTATTTAACACCCATTAGTTATCTTTATAGCTAATATATATAACGCCGGATCAGATTTTAAAAATTTGGGGAGCACTATGTGCCGCAGCATTTATGAATTTATTCTGACATGTGTTATGCATGAGTCGTGAAATACATGTGTCATTTTAGAATCGGTATCTATTTACCAATTAATAATAATAATAATAAAGTAAAAAACATTTAAAATTAAAAATAAATAAATTACTATATGCTACCTAAACATTAGGCCACGCAAAGCTTATTTTTCGGTTTGCATTACATGGAATCTGAAAACATGGGTCGGTCAGTCGTTTTTTTTTTTAAATTGGTGTCAAAAATAGAACTATTGGATCCAAAAAAATTTTGGTTTGAGAAAAAATTGGTCGGCTGATAAAGCAAAACGAAAAATCAACTTTGCTATAGGCTTAAGTGTCCAAAATATAGTTGCTGGTTAAATTAATTTCACCAATTTCACCAATAGTGGTGAAATTATTTCACCACATTTCGTCACATTTCACCAGCATCTATAGTCCAAAAATTAGAAACCTCATTCCTAGGGCAATGCCTGGGCTCTGAGAGCTAGTTTTTATTGTTAGCTACCAAGCTACCAATTTCATCAAATTATTATCATACCTTCGAAAATTCCCGCGACCATGCATGTTATCATGGGCAAAAAGTAAATTCGATCATAATACTACGCCACATTTCATGTGACAGCCAGTCATGCAAAATCCCGATGTACATGGCTTAGCCTTACTGTGGGGTGGTTTAGTTATATAATGCCATTTATTGCCTGATACACATGGCATGTTAAAGTTGGATGAGGTAAAATAACATATGATTAAAGCTTTGCAGTTTCTCTAATATTCAGAAAGTATAAGAAGGAAGTTGGTTCGCTCGTCTTAAGGGAATCTTCGGATTATCCATAGTTAAATTCAATAAAATATATAATCAGCTTAGACCAAATTAATACATAAGCTACTTTTATACTAAATCGTGATAAATCACCAAGTCACACCTCTGGTGAACTGCCTTCTTATCATCTTTTGCATCATACAAATAAAATATTATCTATTTCTCCCTGTAACAATTGGTGATGACTGTGAGATATGGACTTCTCAACAGTTAATATTGCATTAAAATAAAAATATGACAAAATTTGTGGAATTTTACCTTATGTTTCCTGAGGTTTTGAACAAACAACAGTATACAAAGCATCTGATATTTATTCATTTGGTATAATCATGTGGGAAATTTTATATGGCAAACCTGTAAAACTCAAAGTTGCAGGCAAAATTACAATTTCAGGCACAAGTATGTAACTGTTTATGACCACATGTTTATAACAATACAGCAAAGTGCTATGCAGATTTAATGAAGAAATGGTGGAATATAGAGCCTAATGAATGACTAACAGCAACTAAAATTTGTGATATTTTTGCAGATGGCTGAATAATAAATTTATTTTATCTGAATTATTTAATCCTGGTAAAAAATTACTAAGTGTAAAAAAAAAAAGAAGATAATACTCATGAATTTATTGATTCAAATTATAAAAGTTGTTTTATTTCATCTAATAAATGTCAAGATAGTAAAATTTATGAATTTTGAATTATTATATCAGAAATGACAAGTGGGTAAAGACCTTTTGATGACCATAAATTCAGTATGAAACTTGCAGACAAGATTTCAACAGATTATGACCAGAGTTGCACCTGAAACTCCTGAATGCTATATGAATTAGCAAAATAGTACAAAGATTGAGATCCACAAGGAAAGCCTAAAACTGGTATTTTCCAGGACAGCCTAAATCCAACCAAAGCAAACCAACAAAATCTATACAATTATATCAAATAAGGCATGTTATATTTGGCTAACAGATAAGTCTAGACACCTATTAAAAGTAACTCTCTATTAATGAACAAACACAGTATCTGCATTATGTCAGGACACTGCAAACAACAAAAATTTACTTATTCTGATATTGATAACAATGTTAAAAAAGTAAGTATCAATTATTATATATTCTATATAATAAAATTGAAAATATTAAAAAAATTAAAAAATGAGGATTCGCAACTATTTATTAATGCTATTTGTTAAATTCATTATAAAATGCTTGCATTCATTCACACTTAAAAAAAATTTATAATAAAATTATTTAATGAGGTTGAAAGCATATTATAAAATAGGATACAAGAAACCAGCATTTTTAAAATGCTATGATATATCAAGAGATGAGATAAGAATTCATATTCTTATTTTAAAATATGCAACAATAGGTTTTTAAATAAGAAACTTAGCTCTGTAGCAAAATGAGATAGAAAGATAAGTTGATTGTTATATTGAATAACTTCTGATCATGTAGCCATTCATTCTTAAAAACTCAAACATTGAGATTTGCATAGTAGCAATATTTTGCAAGACAATTTATACAGTGCATATATTGCAGATTTGGGCTTTCTAAAATAAATAAAAAAATATGGTATTGAACACTATATTATCTAGAAGTTTTGTTGAATTATAAAAACTTAATGTCTTGGAATATAATGATAGAAATATCAATTGGAAAACAAACCTTTGAAGAGTTAGAGTTTGATTCTGTGATGTCTAACTGTTATATTAAATTAGCTAAGAAATGCATGGATCCAAATACTAACAATGCCTATTGTCAAATTAATTATCAAATAAGATTTAAAATAAAAAAATATTAAACTTGAATAATAACAATGAAATCAAAAGACAATTTTTAAAAATTGATAATATATTACAACTAAGAAAAGTGCATTGCCAACCTTTGAAATTCAAGAGATTGATCACAAGAAACTATACCTTGGATTGGTTCAGTGATAAGTAAAAAGCAATAAATACTGTTTCTATTTATTGAATATACCAAGTAGATAAAGAATTTCATATGATAGTCAGTATTTAAAATAGAAATTTTAATTTACCGGTACATGCACCTGTTATATAAAAAAATACTGATTCAAAAAAAAAACCTGCATCAGTAGAAAATGGTCATCAGATCATTGGGGGGCACATAGGCAAATGCACAAAAATTGGAGGTAACCAATCCATAAGTCACAAATCTAGCCTAGTACTAGCAGGGCTAAATGCTAAACAGATACTGTACAATAATGGACCTTAGAAAAATAAAATAATAATAAAGTTAGTTTCAAATTCTTATATGAAAATATATATATAGTCAATCCTCTCAAAATCGGTATATATAGTAAACAGGTTTTGTATCAGCTTTGAGAGGTGATCAGATTTGAAAACATTACAAACTATTGGATTTATATAACAGAAATGGACTTGGTAAATTAATTTTTGATCAGATTTGACAGGTTATTAGTTTTGACAGAATCAGTTATAGGGGTATCAATAGAAACCAGGCAAATCAATAATTTTGCAAAATTAAGATTTTATGCTTAACTAATATAAAAACTAGTAAAAAATATTTTTTACTTAATAATGAATCTTTGATTAATTAATAAAAATTTAAGATATTTGTGTTTAAACAATTTGGTTAGAAATTGATAAACTGATTTTAATAAATCAGAATAGATCATCTAATCAGAAATAACCAATCAATTGGAATGTTATATTACACAATGCATTCTGATCAATGCTGATTAGGCTTGGACTGTCGAACATTATTTATGTGATTTTGTGTAACACAACACAAAAATCACATTATCTCAAAAACTCTAATTTACCGATTTGCCTAGTTTCTATTGAAACCCCATATATATGTAATAATAAGCTATAGGGTCCAAAAATGAAAATATAAAGAATAAAACTCACTAATACTTAAATTTTTATACATAGTACATATAAAATAATAGTGAACAAAGTCATAGGCAAAAAGTAAATTCAATCATAAATTTATACTATAGCATTTTATATGATATTTGGTTATGCATAAATTATATTATTTATTACCTGATACACATAGTATGTTAAAGTCAAATAAGAAAAATAATGTATGATTAAAGCTTAGCAGTTTCTCTAATATTCAGAAAGTATAAAAAGAAAGTTGGTTCACTCTTCTTAAGAGAATCTTCAGTTTATCTATAGTTAAATTTAATAAAATATAATTAATTTAAACTAAATTAATATATAAGCTACTTTTATACTAAATTGTATTAAATTTTTTGTTAACTATAAACATGTTCTAATATTTTCTATCTATTTGCCGACTTTATTACCTACTAATTTATAATAATCAATATCATTCTTTAAACTATATTCATTAATATCATTAAAATAAACATATCATACTTGTTTTAAAAAAATTGGAACTAAAAAAAAATTTTAGGAATTTTGAAAATTTTGGTCTATAGGTAATGCAAAACAAAAATTTTCTATTAAAAAAATATATTCAAATACTTGTATATTTAACAATATAATAAATAATTTTTGTATTTACCATATAGAACATATCACAAGAAACTAGTTGGGTGTTTTGTCTAACACAAAGCAAATAAGAAGATAATTACTACTTTTTTTTTTAAAAAAAAAACAAACTATAAATTTATTTTTTTCTAAATTCTTTCATAACCATTATGCTTGGCCTGGTATAGTACAAATTATTTCATAAAATTGTTGATATAACAAACTTGCATCTCCAAATTATCTCTGTCTTGTTTAGATATAATTAGTTCTTTTGTTATGCCAATATTAGGTCTCTACAAAAATTTTCTATATGATTCAGAATTGTTGGAGGCTATAAAACCAATATTATATAATTGGTGCTTGAACCAAAATTAGTATATAGAATTAGTATAATAAACCTGCTTTTAGAAAACAAACTTTATTTATACCTCAGGTGCACTTGCTGCTAGCAACAGGCCTTCAAAGTCAGACAGGTACAAGCTTAGGTCTAGTTCTTAGGCCTGTACCTGTCTGACTTTGAAGGCCTGCTGCTAGCAGCAAGTGCATGTAAAGTATAAATAAAGCATGTTTTCTTAAAGTAGGTTTATCATGCTAATTTCATATACAAGCACTAACTATATATTGGTTTTATAGCCTTTTAAAAATTTCAAAATTGCACAGGTAATTTTTGTAGAACTCTAGCCAATATGTACAAAAAACTTCAAAAAGTATTAGCTGCCCAATATTTGAATTTTGGGTTAAATACTAAAAATTAATATTTTTTTTTTTGAATTTTATAAGTCATTAAACTATACATATTACAGATTTTTGGTATTTACTATTAAAAATTTCAAAAATATTTAATAGTAAATATCTAGGACCCCAAAATATACATAGATAGGTCAGATTAATTATAGGGTTACTAAAAAAGAAAGATCTGCATAAAAAACTTCAAAAATAAGCAAATAAATTACTATAAATGAAAACCTCTGCATCAAAAACCTCAAAAATAAACAAACTCATACCTGACCTATCTATGTATATTTTGGGGTCCTAATATATTTTAATCCATACAACACTTTCTAATAATTTCTTATACCAAATTTTTCAAGAATACCAATTTACAAAACTCTATAGTTAACATATACAACAAAACTTTACCAAGCTGCTATCAGGTACAATGTCCATTTACTAGATGTTTTGCACCTAAAATAAAAATAAAAAAATATGCAGACTTTTAAGTGAGCCACCTTGATGGGCTTTGGTTTTATTGAGCAAAAACATAATAGAAAAACTCTTGAGTTTTGTCAAGTTCTATAGATATAAAAATAGAAATAGAAGCTTGGTTAGATATATTATTCTATAGCATAACTCCTATATTTTAATATTAAATAAAACTTTTAACTACTTTTAACTTTTTGAAATATAATGTTTCTAAAAAAAACAGTATTACATTCTTTAAAAGAAAAACAGAATTATGTTCTTTAAAAAAAAAATAAAATTGTTCTCTAAAAAAAAAAAAAAAAGAGAATTACATTCTCTAAAAAAAAAACAAAAAAAAAACAAAATTATGTTCTCTAAAAAAAAAACTGACTTACATTCTCTAAAAAAAACAACAAAGCTATATTCTTAAAAAAAAATATAAAAAAAAATAAAAAAATAAAATTTATACAGTACCAGACAGTAAAAAACATCCTCTTATTATTGGTAAAACTTTAAATTGCTATAACTTTTTTAAAAAAAATTAATTCAAAAAACCCTTTGACAAATTGATAGATTTTTAGATAAACTATATTTCTGTCAAAGGAATTTTATTTTTAATTTTAAGGAAATTATAAGGTATTAAAGTTTATATAAGTTTAAAAAATTAGCATTTAATATAAAAAAAAAAGAAAACATATATAGGTTTTTAGCCAATCAAAATCAATTGGACAAAAATTAGCCAATCAGAGTTGATTATATAAACACCCAAAATTGGTGCCTATATGTATAAATTGGATGTCTTTTACTGTCCCATACTGTAAAAAATTTCTTATACACATTTGATTCATAACCTGCCAAAAATCATAAATATAGTAGAAAATGTAAAAAAATACTTAAAAAACTGTTTTATTCTATCTTTATCTAATTTTTGCATTTTTTCAATGAAAAAATATGCTTGTTACCAGCAGTAACAGTAACCAGATTAGGGTTAGGGTTAGATTTAGAGTTAGAAGAAGGTTTATTATATAATAAAACACCTTAAGAAGCATTTTTAGTTAAAAAAAAATATTTGTTTCATAGGCACAATTTGAAGTTATTGCGATTTGTAATTTTTTGAATTTTTTTGTCATACCTAATCTAGCAATTTGATTGGCTTGGAACTATAACCACAGTTACAAATAGATTCACCCTTTTCCAATATTTGCATATTTTCTATTTTTGCATTTTTTCAATTTTTGTATTTTATTACCTACTGGGTCAATATTATGACTCAGATTTTTCATTGCATATTTCAAATATAAGATTTTAAAAATTATTTCTAATAGTTCTTTTAAATATACCCTTTTGCCATTTAGCTGTTTTTAAATATAACTTTTTTCTCCAATACCTACTTTTCAAAATTAATACTCATGGGTGTTATTTCATGCTTATATAGTAGTCATATTTTTTTTATAAAATTACTATATAACCAATAGCTTTTTGTAAATATTTTTTGATATAGTAATCCAAATGTTATAATTTTGGTAGTATTGGATTCATCTTATTAAAACAAATCAAATTGTTCAAAACTTCTAAATTGTTTTACTGTGTCACAAAATGTTCAAGTTTTGGTAAAATTTTATACATTAATATATGGATTTTAAAAAAAATTTTATGTAGTCTAGGGGTCAAGAGCTACTATGTGGAGGTATATAATATTATTTATGGATATCATACCCCTAAAATAAAAAAAATAATAAAGAAAATGTAATAGAAACAATAAAAATAAAGTTATAAAAAAGCAGAATAAAAAAATTTAATAAAAAATAAAAGACTGGATAGTTAGAAATAGGCATTTAATATAGTGCAAAAAATAATAGACATAATAGTTAGCAAACCTAGCTGGAGAAGTCTAAGTTTAATAAACTTTACTAAAAGTGAAAAAAATTAAATAGGACTAAATTTTCTATAGCAGGTCACATATAGATTTTTCTGATAATAACCAGATAGGTTACATTTTAGATTAGTACTAAAAAAAAAGGTGATTAAAGATGTATTTATATGCAGATTATAGAAAAATAAAGTTGTAGTATGACTGTTAAAAAAAAAAAAAGTGTAAAGCATATTAACATTAATAATAAAAATTAATAATAAAAATTTTACTATTACAATAAAACTTATTTAAATAATAATATGCATTTAAAACAATAAAAAATATATATTTATAAAGGTTATATATATATTTAGGCTAGAACTTAAATATGCATTTAAGAGAAAATACATTTATCAAAGGTATACTTATAGAGGTTTATTATAGTTGAATTATTTTATAATTTGAGTATTATTGTATTTATATTAGTAACTCCAAGAAAAACAGTTTTTTTCTTTTTTTACAAGCATCTTTTAATAAGTAAACAAAGAAATAATAGATAGCAATAAATAAATTAAGTTTAACAATAGATTTCAATTATAATGTTAAATTTTAAAAAATTTATTATATTGAATAGTGCTATAAATAAAGTTACAAACTATTATTTTCTATTTTAATAATTTTACAGTATTTTTCTTTATGTAGTTCTAATAAATTTTATTTTTTCTTTTAATCATTGTTATTATTGTCTTTATAATTAATATAAACAATAGCCATCTAACAAGCAAAAAAATTTTCAAGCACAAATTATCTTGTGCATTACTTCAATGCAGTTTATACTGTTCTCACACAAAATACTGGTCCGAAATATATAGTACTTACAATTGGTTAAACTTCATAAACCAAAAAATCCTATTATTAAAGGAAAAACTTACAAAAATAAGCATCAAATCAACCAAATTTTTTTTAAAAACAGTTCAATATAACATCAAAAGCAAACAAATATTTCTAACATAGATTAATCAATATAAATAATGACTATTATTTACCTAATAGTCTGCTGTAGATCTGCCAAATAGCTGCAGCATATTGATATAGTGTGATAACTTTAAATTTACATAAAAAATTGCTTTACAAAAAATACTACACCTCTTTTAAAAATTTATAAAATGTAAAACTAATCCATAAGTTTTATTTTTTATGCCCTAAGAATAAAACTTGTGGCATAGATTTAATTTAAAGCTAAATGCATCTTTCAGCTAGCCAAAAAATTTCTCTCTTTAAAAAAATTTCTCTCTCTCTAAAAAAAAAAAAAGAGCTCTTTTTTAATAAAACTCTATTTAACAAAAAAAACAAAATAAATGCTCTCTTTAAAAAAATAAATGCTCTCTCTCTCTATAAAAAAAAATAAAAATAAACTTGCTACTCGCTCTCTAACCAAAAATAAACAAAAAAAAAATTGAGCCATCTAATTGGCTTAAGCTGTATCACATTATCTTCAGAAAAAGTGAACAAAATCACGTGATTTCAGAGTTAAAGCTATCGGTACCATATATCCAGTATCTTACTCTTAGCACTCTCAACTTTAAGAGTAAGATATCGGGTTTATACCAATGTTTTGCTTTTATGTATCTGTCTCCCAATATTTAACAGTTATTCAACTGATATGCTAAGACTACCGGTACATAATGGAGATTTGATTTACCCGATATTTATTGATTCGACCCGTGTAAGCAACAATAACGCCAACAAACAATTTAGAAAAATATACTTCAAGAAATAAAATCTAAAGATAAATTTTTATTAGATAATCCAAAATCAAACACATAAATCTCAAATATATTAATTGTATTTGGAAAAAGAGTCCTTTGCTACACCCTCGATAGCAATTTTAAGGACTTTATAAAGGACAAAACACTTGGAGGTTAGTACAAAAAGGTATCAATGTCTTGTTTTCGTTCGTTGCTTAGCAATATTTCATATGCACATATAAATATAATATAATGTCTAATAAAAAAAAGGTAAAATATTTTACAACGAACTATAAAATTAGCTAAGTACAACATCCTTCCTAGGTGTAATTTTTATGAACACACCTTCAATAACAGAATTAAATATCATGCTTTTATAATGAAACTCATCATTAATTAAAGTAACATCATATTTTCTAAACAACATTGTAATTATACCTTTCATCTCAATCATTGCCAATTTTTTACCAGGACATTGTCGAATTCCTCCACCAAAAAATATAAAATTTCTTTTCACAATTTTATCATCCGTTAAAAATCTATCTGGATTAAAAATTTCAGGATCTTTCCAATACAGAGGATTTTTATTTCCACCTTCATAAAACATTATAAATTCGGAACGTGCAGGCCATTGATAACCGAGTAATTCATCAGGTTCAGTATTTAAACGAGATGCTGAATGAGTAACGTGATGCATTCTTGCCGATTCATTGATTACAGCTTCACAGTATTTTAATTTAGCGAGATCATCTAAAGTGAATGGACGATTATGATCTTCACCAAAGACAGAATCAAGTTCTTGACGAAGTTTTTTTAAAACGTTTGGATGCTTGCATATATAATATATTAAAACGCAGGTTGCATTCGTAGTCTATTTTAAAAGTAAAATAAACAATATTTTTTTTTTAAAAAAAAAAAATTATCAAAAATTATAATAAATAAACAAAGTTTATAGTTACCGTTTCGCTTCCACCAATGAATGCATCCCTAATATTTCCCAAAATTTCATCATCAGTCATGAGTCGTAAATCAGGTCTACTACTCTTATCTCTTTCAGTATTTGCCATAATAAGTAATGATAACATATCATTAAATACTATACCATTCTTCTCAATCTCTTTTCTTCTATTTTTAATAATTTCCATAATTTTTCCATGAACATTATCACGACATTCTAATCCTACCTTTGTTATATTTCTAATTATTGGCATATAATGTCTAATGTAATATGGAAAAATAGCAAATGTTGTGAATACAGTATTATACTTTTGTAAATTATGAATAAAATGTTCTGAATCATCTAATATGGTCGGTGGAATATTAACTAATTTCTTTGTGGTAAATTTATTAAAATATACAGGTAATGTATAAGCCCTTTTTCCTGTAGTAATTTCAATAATTGTATCAATAGTAAATCGTTGCATCCATTCAGATAAATCGATTTGATAATCATCACCAAGAGCATTCCAATATTTTTCCATTTCTTTCCATATTTCGTTAGTAGTATCAATAGCTTTAATATTAAAACTAGGAGTAAGCATTGCTTGACTAAAAAAATGACGATTAAACTTCCAACTATCAAGGTTATCATTTACTAATATTCCTCGTTGATTCATTCCAAGTTCATGAAGACCTTCGTTATCTCCAACACGAGATAACCATTTAGTTTTTGTAGATGATGAAAGTAATTTGTCAAAATATTCAGTTCTACATAAATAAATCTTGCGTTTATTACTTAACCAAACTTCAAAGACATCACCATATTGTTGTTGAAGTTTGAGAATCCATTTATTATATCCATCGCGTTTATTCCAAAGCTATATAAAAAAATTGATAATTTAATAAAAAAACAAAGTCAGGGTGATAAATTTATAATAATATCAATTTAAAACAATAAATAATAAGATACGAACAGATCCAATTATGGGTAAGGGAAATGGTCCTGGAAGTTTGTTAACGCGAGTAAAATAATTGTAGTAGAAATGACCAACGTATATAAACGTTAAAAATAACAATAAATCTATGAAACTTTTAAAATTAAAATGAAATGGTAAATTTTGCAAGAATGCCATCTCTTTTACTGTTTATCGTAAATGATGCGATCTTACGTGCTGTTTAAAAATTTCGAATGAGCAAAAAAGAGTTTTTGATGAAAATGCGAAAAACAATCCATAAATTTATAAAAAAAAATTCATTCAGATTATTAATCTTGATAGCTTAGAAAAGCATTTTTGAATGCGCGTACCAATTAATGTAGAGTTGAGATCGGACATATTTCCGGTAATTTGAGTAACTTTCAGGCGTAAAGTTTTCCCATAAATAATTCTATACGAATGTCCAATCAAAAACAGCAACCCAACATTAAATTAATGTAACAAATGTTCTTATTCGATCTCATCTCTGCAATAAGAATTTCATTACTATTAATGTCAATTATTCAAAATTTCCCGAATGCATTATGATTATGTAATTTCTGTAATAGTATAATAATCATGAATTTTCCCTAAAATTTCAAGAACGAACCCAATTAAAAATGTACTTTACCTTCCAATTTTAGACAAAAAGGTTTACAAATATGGTGAATGGGCTAGGAAAGCTACATTTGAGAGGAGTTTTGAGTTTTGAGAAAAAAAAATGTGTTACACGATATTTCATTTCTGATTTATTTATAGATAAAGTTTTTGTACGTTACAAACAAAGTCACACATATTTGAATTCAATTAGCCAGTTAAATTTACAATCTTTTGATTGATTATTAATCTATTTTAGAACTTTATTCGAAGAATTGACTTTTTCAAAATTAAAAGTTTTATTAATAAATTAAAGTACGTATAATAAAATTGAACTGCATATAAATTAGACCGAAAATTTAACTTGAATTATTAACTGTTAAGTATCTTAAAATTGGGTAGAAATGTTAAACGATGGTTTCTAGTTAATCCCTCATATATTCAATCATTGTTTTCGGTATAAGTTATATAAATTATACAGCACCTTTGGCAAATTTCCGATCTTCATAAATTAGCACATATAATTGGTACAATTATTTCGTACACAAATATGTAAAGTACATACAGTATGTATAAAAAATATTTCTCGGCGTCGTTATCATGTGATTAAATTCGAAGAATTTTCACACAAACTATCTTTAAATATTTTTTTTCCCGCAAACATCTGAATAAGAGAACCTATGACGATTGATGAGGCTAGAGTTTGGAACCGGGTTTTATTAATAAGATTTATCACAATTATTCTGATTTATCACAATAGTAACTACTTTTTTTTTAAAGCATGCTTTATATAGGCAATAATTTACAGACAGTTCATTCATAGGCGATTTATTTTATTAAGGCCATGTAAAGTTAATTTTTCAATTTATTAATTTTAATTTTATTCGAGATCACCTGAAGGAGATTTTAATTTCCCGGAATTATCCGATAGGACTGATAGAAAAAAAGATCGCTACCCAAAGTTTCAGACACAAACTATGCAAAGCAAAAAATTAACTTTTACATGGGCCTTGGTTATTATTTACAGTAGATTAAAAAAAAAAAACAGACCCGTCGGCAGGTATTTTGAAACACAAAACAAAAAATCAGCTTTATAAAGTCTATCTAATAAATGACATACATACATATTTTTAACAACTTATTGCTGTATTTATAGCATTTGGAAAAATACATTGAAATTTTTTTTTATCTTTCATTGCTACATAAATTAGGCGAGACCAGCTAGTGTTTTACATTACCTCACCCTCTGGGGAAGGGGGGTGAGGGCGGGTTGACATGTATTATATATAGAAATATTTTCTAAGACAAATTTTCCGCACCAGGGTTTTTCGGACTTTTCTAAACTTTTGCTCAATTACGCTCGTATTTTAGGTTTGCTCATTGTCTGCATCGGAAATTTCCGGGCCCATAATTATTTTTATTATAAAAAATTTTTTGCAAATATCTGCGATCATATTAATTTTATATATATATATATATATAATTTTTTTTTTTACTATGAAGGAGAGGTGGAGGGTCTGATGAGGGGGGTGTAATGTAAAACACAGAATCAAGTTGGTCTCGTATGTATTATTTGATATCCGGTAATTATTTTGCATATTTTCCAAATGTATTCAACATATATAAATCCCGAGGATGCAGAAAATACATCAATATCTACTGTTTATTTTACTCTAGCGTGAACTTAAAAAAATTTAGATCACGAGTATTACGCATTATACAAAATCGCTGAATTCACGTGATAACGTAATAATAATTTTTCAGTTGTACAAAGATAATGATAATCCAGTTTCTAATAAGAAGTTTCTTTACAGAACTTACTGAACGACGTGCAACTCATCAAGACCAATGTCATTGTCCACCAAGAGATACCCATATGTTGTATTTAATTTTGTGTTATGTATGTTGTAAGCATTTAAGGTTAATTTAATTTTAAAATTAGTTCTGCATCTTTGTCACACCGGATGGTTTATGCAGTGAAATAAATAATACTGCATAATTTCCGTCCAAGCAACCGATTGGTTTTTAAATGAACATTTCTCACTCAAACGAGTGAATGATAAAATTTTTTCAAACCATTGTTATAAAATAAAGATGCTTTTAAGATATTCATTTTCATTATTTACTCTTTTGCATTTATCCATATTTACTCTCTTTTTCGTACATTTTACTGTTGAATCTCAATCCAAATTTATTCAACGAGATTCATTGCTAGATAGGACAGATGTGCCTAAGAAAATACTTGCTACTTCCTCTGTTGGCGGTAATTGATTATTGATTTAATTTTTATAGTTATAATTATCATAATACAATTATTAATATTAACAAACAACAGGAGGAAGTCATCTTATTCCAATGTTGGAAATTTTAAACATATTGGTAGATCGTGGATATAATGTAATTGTTTATATAAAAATATTATTTTACTTTTGTTTTATTTATTTTTGTAATTTTCCTACAGTAATTACCTTTTTTTTGATATTCAGGTGACATTAGTGGCACCAGGAAATTTTACTGCAAAGTCTGATTCTTATCGTTCAATTCCACAAATCATTGTTGGTGATGTAGTAGGCACCTCAATTCTAAATAATGATCAAGAATTATTAAAAAAAATTTTCCTTGAAGATGCAGATTTTACAACAATGGTTAAATCATTTGATGCTGAACTTTATACAAAATTTTATAATATATATAAACGAACTGCTGAAGAGATCAATGTTGATTTATTTTTTTGTGATTTTGCTATAAATGATCAATGTTTTGATCTTGCATGGCAATTAGAAAAGCCTGTTGTCGGATTTTCTTCTTCTCCAATGTTTGGTAAAGCTTTAACTCATTTTATAAATAAACTATTTTAAAAAAATTATCCTATTCACATGATTTATTATTTTAAATAGCCACAATTCAACCACCATATAAATCGGATCCAGTTTTAGGATGTCATGTGACTATGGAAAATGAATCTTTTTATGAAAGATTTAAATGCGCTATCATAAAACCTTTACAATTTATCAAGGTCTTTATAAAAGTTTTAAGTAGTCTAAATAATCAAAGAGCAAATTTAGGTGTTGAAACTCATTGGAATCCAAGAAGTAGAATGGATAATATTTTATTTTTGTTTGATACTTTTTTTGGTTTTGAGGTGATTATCTACATACATACATATATATATATATATATATATATAATTATTTATTCTGTAAATTATAAAATTAATTTATTTTATATACTTAAATAATATTTGAATAACAATGCGATTTATAATTTTTATGTAGCCACCGGCTCCTAAGCTTCCACTTCATCAAGAAATTGGTCCTGTTTTACCTGATACTTATCCAGATTTAACTCCAGCTCTTGATTCATTTCTTAATGCTCATCCTAGAACAATGTACTTTTCTCTTGGAACTAATGTATTTACATCTCCTCAAAACATTGTTATCCTTTTAAATTCTTGCCTTGAACTAATCAATCAAAATAATATTGATGGTGCAATATGGGCTACTGTTAAGACAAACATCACTGAATTAATGTCTTTTTCTAATATTGACTTCCCTATATCTGATATTTTAAATAATAATTTTCCTCATATTCATATCACAAAATTTGCTCCTCAATTCGCAATATTATCTCATGAAAATACTAAAGTATTTTTAAGTCAAGGTGGTATTTCTAGTAGTCATGAATCTATTTATACTGCTACTCCAATGTTAGTACTTCCAATAATGGGCGATCAATTTGGAAATGCTGAAAAATTAGAATTGGCTGGAATTGCTTTAAGACTTTCAAAATTTAATTTAACTGTTGATGATATAGTATTAAAGATTAAACGATTATTAAATGAAGAAAATTTTAAAAAGAATTCGAAAAGATTATCTTTTGTGGCTAAATTAAATAGTAAAAGAAAATATAGAGCTGCTGATTTAATTGAAATGGTTATTAATACAATGAAATATGATGGTATTAAAGATGATGATGGAAATTTAAAGATTAATAATAATGTATTGCTAAAAGATTGGATTACTGCTAATACGAGAATGGGTTTCATTAGAGGAAATTATATAGATGTTTATGGTACCTTTATTGTTCTATTTTTAACTTTAATTGTTGGATTCATTTATGCTTGTTTAAAAGTTAATATATTCCTTTATACTTGGTATAAATATCGAATCAATAATTCAAAATCTAAAAAAGATTAGTCAGATGTTTACAATTTGTTTTTTATAATAAAGATATCATTTCCTTATTTTTGTAAATACTGTAATAAATATACTAACATTTGTTATTTAATAATTTAATTTGTAATGTGATTTGCTAAAATATGTTGTGAAATTGACACGGATACAAATGCGAAGCGTCAGCTTAAAATTGTACAATTTGATTCAAATCAAATCATTAATTGAAAAATCAACTAATTATTGATCAATTAATAAAGATTTCATAGTTGATATTAAATAAAAAAGCCAAGAATATGAGGTGTCTAAAGTCTGGCACCTTACAAAGTTCCCCGATGATCGATGATTATTCTAAACAAAGTCTTTTTTAAAACTTCTAGTTAACGTTTCTCAATACCTGCTTGATCAAATTCTTTATTTTAATTCTACAATTTTGTAGAATTAAATAAAAAAAAAAGTTATTGAATTTGGGTTAATGGTCATCATGACATTTTGGGTAAAAGTTTAAAAAAAAAATATTCGAATATCTTAGAAAATGCTAAAATTCGGTGAATTTTTCTTAATACGAATATTTCTCAATAACCATCCTTCCAAATTCATTGAATTTTTTATTTTAATTCTATGAGTCCATATAATCAAAATAAAACCAATTTTTTATCGAATTTGGTTAGTTTAGTGTCGAGAAATATTCATTAGAAGTTAAAAAGTGTTGGCCACGACTTTTTCTTTACAATACTTAAACTTTGAAAATTACTCAATACTTACCTAACTATATTTAATCAAATTTTTTTAAATAAAGATAAAAAAATTTTGATCAAATATAATTAGGTAGGTGTTGAGTAACCTTCGTTCAAACTTTACGCTGACAAATCTGTCACTTGATTGTGGGTAGTGTCGTGTAAACAAAGTTTCGGTTAAATCAGTTCGAAAAAGGCGTGTTAGATTCGGCGAGTGATTACAAAATAATCGTCTTAGGGTGAACTCAAGCACCTACTCAATGGATCGGAAGTATAATCTTAATTAATCGGAAATCGAATAAATGAATCAAGTGAGTTACCATTGCGATGAACAAATCAGTGAGATATAAACCACCTTTTTTCGTCATTAATAAACATCGCTCAAGTCTTACTTTATATTTAAACATAATAATAAACAATAAATTCTCGCCCAATCCCATTTTATTGTTAATGCTCGAAGCTTTTAAAACAAATGATCGATACCTTAATACGAACATAATAAATAAAACATATCTTTTAAAATAACATAAAAAATTATTACTTCTTGTTGTTTTAAAGCGACTTTCGCTAACTATTCGATAAATTGATTCTGCTGCTGTTGCAACAAAAAATTTAAATTGTATAATCATTAAACGGAGAAGTCGATGCAACTAAAGTTGAAACTTTAGCATTCAGTTAAATATAAATTTTTTTTATTGGATTTTTAGTGGTTTTGGGTGTCATAGTGATGATCATGATCAAAATAAAAAGACTCAAGCATTTAATTCTATTAATATCGTCATTGATGTTGATGCTTGCGCATAATCACGATCATTATTAAATCAATTGATTGAGATGCTTGAGAACACCCTTAGTAGCACTTAACGAGCGTTTAAGTTTATAATATCGGGACATATGTTTATATAATTTAATAAAGACACTCTTGTATTTTTATGTATTATTTTAATAAAGCGAAGGTGGGATTTAATGATCTCCCAAAGGCCATACGACCTTTATTTCTAATTATCGTCTCCATTCGCATGGATCATTTATATCACTATGATCGTTAATATACCCAAATTAATCTTATATAACCGATATCAGTAATTTATTAGGATCCATTATATCTATCACTGATATCAGTTCGGACTTATCTGGAATATCGGCTAGATCTGGATTTTCCGACGTTTCTGGCCGGTCGGAATCGAGGCAAACGAGGCAACTATCGACAGGGAGTCACGTGAGCACAGAGACACGGGACTGTGCAGTGGTGTATCGTAGTTGTTAGTATTTATACAAGCTAGAGGGTTTATGTTTAGTGTGATTTGGTAATTCGAACGAGAGTGTGATATGGTTTAGAATCGATTAGTGTCCTTTATTAATAATTATAATATAACATGGCAAACATGCCTACAAAGTGGAGCGAATATCGCCCATATATATACTAAAACATCTATTAATGGCATTTCTGCCATAAATGATCGATCTATCATTTATGCCAGTTCTTCGATTTCTGCGATTTCTTGCATATCTGGCTGATCTGCAGATCTGACATTTCGAGCGCAGCAACCTCGTGACTATCGATAACCCGTGACATCCAATACCAGGGGCCCAGATCAGCATGGGTAACACCGGCTAATCCTGATTAGGATTATCCTAGGTCACGTGTGCATGTGCCTCTGACAGGGTTAGGGATATCGCGGATCTGCAATAGCATAATATGCGCATAATTCAGATTTTACCGCAGAAGCATATGCGACTGCTATATTCGCATATCAAGATGAATTTCGCATAATTAATAAAGCATAATCTTCGCATAAAATGGCCGGAATTAAAGATCGAGTAATATCGGGTTTATCAATTTCCCCACCAGTTCCTATTGGACACAGCATTTGATTGTACGAAACATAAATTTCATAAATTATCAGATTTGAAATTTCAAAAAACGGTAGAATGTTAAGTAATAAAACATATCGTTAATGTAGTATAAAAATTTAATAGGAAACATATATTAGGACACAAAGTTAATTTTTCGTTTTGAATAACATGGTGTTCCAAAATTTCAGTTGGCTGGTCGGATTTTTTTTTTTTTTTTT
>QKWP01001425.1:57516-103288 GCA_003550325.1 Gigaspora rosea
TACTGTACTTAAGCCAAGTTTTATCGAATATATAAAATACAAGACTTGTGTGCCATTTCGGTAACAATGAAAAGAGAGTTAGTTGTGTTGGAATTATCATGATTTTTATCATGGTTTCTATTAAAAAATTCTGTTGCAAACCTATTCGACACATAATGCGTTTTAAGGTTGAGTTGCATCGAAATTATTTTGATTTCTATCATAAATTATTATAAAAATTCTCATACAAAGTTTGCTCGTTATTCTAATAATATGGTTAGTTAAATTACGTAGTTCACGTTGGAATTCTTATAGTTCTATCACGAGTTACGGCTACAAACCTTACTATGTGTGGCGTAGTTTCTGAAGAGCCTTTGCACTTAGTAAAAGGGGCATAAATAAATGACGAGATATATAATGATTTGAAAACAGCAAAGGTGAACCGAAAATATAATTCGAGTGACTCACGTGATCATGCGATCGATCAGGGTAATCACGGGAATCAGAGTGTTGGGCAGGGTTAATGAGATCGAGTACAAAGAGTACTGTTGCATCTAAAGTTATTTAAAGTAGCGCCTGACTAAAATCAAGTCCCATCTTCATGCATGCATTAAGTCGAAATTTGAGTCAGGCGCTACTTTAGATGCACTAACGTTATCCATATCTCAGTTAGGCGAGGCCAATTTGATATTTTTAGTTTTGCTAATTAGGGAATTGCAAGGTTCCGAAATTTTCCGAAGAGAAAATGAACGAACGTAAAAAACGAGCGAGGGGTGTCCGATAATTTCCGATCGTGAGAAAAAAATTTTTAAAATTTATTATATATGTTCCGTCCCCCCCCCTTTTGGGAAAGGAATGTAACGTAAACCACCGAATTAAATTGGTCTCGCCTAACGATAAAAATTTATAATGATAAATTTCGCATATTTCTATCTGATCCGCATAATCTGTAGCATAATTTAAAAAAATTTATCGCATAATTCGCATAATTCGAAGTGTAAAGCAGGCAGAATTTGGGTTTGTCGCAGCAGAAAATTAGGATCCCTAGACAGGGTGTAGGATCGATTTTACGGTCACGTGACTTCCGGCATCAATTGTCTGAGAGAAAAAAAAATTGATTTATGATTTAGGGTTTGTTGGTGGTTAGAATAGCAAAATTGTGCGAGGAAACTTTTTTATTAGGCCAGAAAGACGATTTGCTAGTATAAATCTTACGAATTTTTGTTTGCTTTGAATTTCTTTACGTTACTCCTGATCCTGATTTTTAATTGACTAATTGACATCGGAAGATCTCATGACCGGAAAATCGATCCTACGCCCTGGTTAGGGATCACTATTTTCCCAAATTCTGCCTGCTTTACAATTATGAGTAAATTTTTTTTAAAATTATGCTACAGATTATGCGAATCAGATAGACTGAATCCATCAGTAACTTACTAATAAAACCACAGCATCTGTGTAATATAAAATTCCGAAAGAATCGCGTTACAAAACTGTCATTTGCGTGGAGATGGGATAAAATACGCATGTCGGAATCATGAGCATTAATGCACTTTTGAACCATTTGCATTAATTCACGCATGAAAAACAAAAATAAAAATAACTTGATGGAATAAAATGCGCATGATTTGGAAACATGCACACGATTCGGAATTATGCGCACGAATGAAACCCAACTCTACTTTTGCGTTCTAACAAAAAATTCCCCACAACATTTTAGTAAAATATATGTTTCTTGTTAAACTATATATTGCTTTACCGGTATTTTTATTACTAATGGTAACATTCGTACCATTATTTGAAATTTCAAATCTGATGATTTATGTTTCGTACAATCAAATGCAAGATTTCTATGCGTCCAATAGGAACTGGTAATGAGAATTGATAAACCCGATATTATTTATCTTTAATTCCGGCCATTTTATGCGCAGATTATGCTTTATTAATGCGAAATTCATCCTAATATGCGAATCATATGCTTCGGCGGTAAAATCTGATTTATGCGCAGATTATGCTATCGCATATCTGCGGTATCCCTAGCCCTTGTGTTGTTGTTTTTGTCTAGCGAGCTTACCCGTGACGATCAAAATTTTACGAATTAATTGGCTGTCAGTCATATGAACGAGCCTGGAAACAATATACGATTATCATGTGATTGTCAATCACTGGGTTAATGTTCTTCAAGTGTCCCGAAAAATTTATGCTTAAATTTGCTTTTTTGCTGACATGTTTTTAGCAACCGGTAATATTAAATTGTGATTTAATTGAATATTAATTTTTTTATATAGCCAATTAATCGGATATTGTTAACTATTTTTCCGATTCTGGTATAACCTTAAAATGTACATCGATTTTGGAAAAGTAGACAGTATTTTTTTTTCTTTTAAAATTTCAAATTTACCATCAAGAAAATTCGACCAAATTGACAGGTTTACTCAATGCCGATTCATTTGTTACCACTTTCGAAATTTTTTGAGTATTGATACGTTTACTCCTGTACATATAATCTGGATGTACTGATGGTTCAGAATCCAGTTTTATTTTATCTGCGTCTAAGAATTCTTTTTTAATTTTATTTTCGCTCAAGTTTTCTAATTCTTCGATCCATGTAGTAATCAAAGCATTAACATATCGGATGGTAGGTCGATTTTTTGGATTTGAATCCATACAACGTTTTGCTAATTTAACATAACATTTTGGTGTTCCGTTAAAGAATTCTGGTTGTAATCCCTGACAGATTTTTATCGCAAGTTCATCAAAATTATAGCCATCGAATGCTCTTTTTCCAGTTGATATTTCCGTCATGATAATACCCAAAGCATATATATCAGCAGCTTGAGTATATGGATTTCCTTGTAAAACTTCAGGAGCTATATAAGGCAAAACACCATAACCCTCTTTTTTTATACTAGAGAGTCCCAGATCCGTGATATACGCGTTATCCAAATCGTCTTGCAAAATGTTTCCACTATGAAGATCTCGATGTTCTAATCCTTGTGAATGGATCGCTTCAAGATCAGATGTTATACAGCTTAATAAATTTAATTTTTTTTCCCATTTCATTTGTGATACTTCAAATAAATTATCGCGTAAAGAACCTTTTGCCGCATATGCCAAAATTAGAATGTAATTTCCTGAATCATCCCTAGATAATCCATAGCATTTTAAGAATGATGGATTTTTATATCCGATCTCGCAAAACGCTTTCAACTTTAAACAATTTATTAATTACAGTATTTTCATAAATTTTTAAATAAATTAAATATAATTCAAAAATTTACCTCATCGAAAAAACCTTGATCATGAATTACTTTAAATGCGAATGAATAGTAATAGTAGGAGTTTTTATAATCAATTCGACAATCAGCACAATAAACAGTTGCAAATCCCCCTTCTCCGATCTCTTTAACATTTTCAAATTTATCATACGGGATCCATAATAATTGATACTTCTCGTCATCCAATATTTTTTTAACATTATTGTCGACACCAGAATATGCAAATTTCTTTATCTCTGTTTAATTTAAGTTGAACTATTAAATATAAAATAAATAAAAAAAATAAACTACAAAACCATTACCTTGAAACTTATTTCTTTCCCTATATTCAAGTTATTAAGATTATTTATATATATATATATATATATATAAATTAAAAAAAAAGAACTTACATTTTAAACCAATATTCAGCTTCCTTTAGGTCTTTTTTTATTCCGATTCCATTTCGATAACAATAACCAACGTGTTTCATTCCTTCGGCGTGACCCATTTTAGCTGATTTCAAGTATAATTCAAACGCTTTCTTTAAATTTATTTCAATTCCAATTCCATAGTGATAACATGCTCCAAGATTACATATTGACAGTTCATGTTCTAGATTAGCAGCTTTTTGATAATAATTGAATGCTTTAAATTTATTTTTTTCAACTCCAATTCCGTTGGTGTAAAAATATGCTAGTTTACATATTCCATCAGCATTTCCCATATCTGCCAATTTTTGAATATAAATGAATGCTTTATGTTTATCCTTTTCAACTCCAAATCCGTATTCATAACAATATCCAACCATATAAATTCCGTTAGAATTCCCCATCTCTGCAGACTTTTTATAATAAATGAATGCTTTAATTTCATCCTTTACAACTCCAATTCCATTAAGATAACAATATCCAACATTATTTATTCCAAGAGCATTATCCATCTCAGCAGATTTTTGATAATAAATGAATGCCTTATGTTCGTCTTTTTCAATTCCAATTCCGTGCCGATAACAATATCCAACATTATTTATTCCATTAATATCACCCATCTCTGCAGATTTTTGATAATAAATGAATGCTTTATGTTCATCCTTTTCTACACCAATTCCGTAATAATAACAATATCCAACATTATTTGTTCCAAGAACATTATTTGTCCCAAGAACATCACCCATATCGGCAGATTTTTTATAATAAATGAATGCTTTATATTCATCCTTTTCAACTCCAATTCCTTTTTCATAACAATATCCAACATAACTTGCTCCAAGAGTATTGCCCATTTCCGCTGATTTTTGATAATAAATGAATGCTTTACATACATCCTTTTTAACTCTAATTCCATAAAAATAACAGTTACCAAGTTCATATATTCCAAAAGCATTTCCCATCTCTGCAGACTTTTGATAATAATCGAATGCCTTATATTCATCCTTTTCAACTTGAATTCCATAAAAATAACAATGTCCAATCATATATGTTCCAAAGGCATTACCCATCTCTGCAGATTTTTGATAATAAATGAATGCCTTATATTCATCTTTTTCAATCCCAATTCCATTTCGATAACAATATCCAACATTATTTATTCCATTAACATCACCCATATCTGCGGATTTTTGATAATAATTAAATGCTTTATATTCGTCCTTTTCAACCCCAATTCCATGCTGATATTTATGTCCAAGTTTACAATACTCTGACGAATTTTTTTGACCCATTTTCTTTTAATATGCATAACATTGAAAAATTAAATTTATTGATTGTACATGTAAGACTTATAATACATATACATATATATACATTTTAAAGATTTATAATTTTGAACGACTCATTTTACCATATGTGAGTATGTAGTGTAATACTAGTAGTACGTAAGTACATAGGAAATATGTAAGCGTTTACTTATTTATGCCGGTAATACAAATTCTTAAAAGGAAACAGCAAATAAAAAAATTGGAAGATCGTTATAATAATATTTTAAAAATTTTTAAACTTCTAGGAAGATTTTTCAGTAATCACGTAATAAAATTCAGTTTAAAAAATTTTTATTTTTAATTCTTATATAATTAAAAAATGCTTAACAATTGTGAATAGATATGTATTATCGAGAAATATTCATGTAAACTGGAAAAAACTTTTATCATCTTGTTAAAAATCGAGAAATTTTTTTCTAAAACTTTGAAGATTTCTCAACAACAACCCAACCAAATTTAATAAATATTTTTGTATTTTAATTCTACGGTTTATAGAATAAAATAAAATGATTATCGAATTTTGAATAAGAAGTTGTCGAAAATATTCATTAAAAGATAAAAATTTTGATCGCAGCTTTTTTTTTTATACCAGTACAATCACATGAATGTGTAACATGAAATGTGACTATGCAGATTTTTGCAAAATCCTTTTTTGATAAGGGTAATGATTTTCATTTAGTTATTTTTGGAAGAATTGATTTTTTTTGTTAATGGATTGGATTTACTCTTTTGTACTAGATTTAGTACATTTTAAAAAATGCATTAAAAATTTAAAAAAATTAGTAGCTTAATTTTTTTTATATACAAAAATCTATTAAGTATTAAAAAATTGTTTAGCAATATTTTTTTTCAAATTAATAATAAAAAAAAAATTATTTTGTAATTTTCAATGTACTAAATTTGCTACATTTGTAAAGTTAATTATAATTATATTTTATTAATATATTTTGCAAATTAAAAGTTTCAATAAATAAAAAATTGTAAAGGCTTGTTATAAAAAAAATTATTATTAGTTATATTGTAAAAATTATTACTTAAGGTAAAATGGGATATTATGATAAATTGATAATATTCTGATCATACCACATGTTCTATTAATCAAAATGAAATTTTTTGGTATCACACGATTCGTCACATTAAGCTAAATCAAATGATACCAAAATCGTATGATTCCAATCACTGGATTCCAAAATATCTTAATTTGAATTTTTATTAAAAAAAATAGATACTGGAGAGTATTCTAATCGTAATATCTTAGGATCCAGTGATCAGAATTAAGTAAAACTTATGCCATTCGATTCCTCTCATTAAGAAGAATAAAAAGATATTAAAATCATCAAATTTTGATCACAGAGTCACAAGATATAACAATTCGTCACAATACCCCCTTTGTTATAATTTTATATATGTTTTGCCCTTTAAACATGGATTTCTTGTAATTCAAGATCAAAATCGTGCACTTCTTATAACCAATCAACTTCTCTCAATAAGAAGAATTGATTGGTATAAAAATTTCTTGGCTCTAACCACAAACGCATAAAAAATTTTAATTAAAAATTGAAAAATATTAAAAATCTGTGTTAGTTCGAATATCTTGTGACTTAATGATCAAAATCAGACAAAATTTGTGCTATTCGATTTCTCTTAATGAGAAAATTCTAATAGTTCAAGTTTTATCCAATTCTAATTATGGGATTACGAGATATTGCAATTCGCCACAATACCCCCTTCATCACAATACCCCATTTTACCTTATATAATAATCTTTTTTTAAAAATTTTGCAATTTATTACTTTATATAATAAGTCATATGAATTTAACTAGAGTTTAAAAAATTCTTTACTAATTAAATTTTTTAAATTCTTAATTAAAATTATAAATATTTTAATATCTAATTCTAATTACAAAAATTTCTTTAATACCAAAATAGTATATTTCAAATTATATTACTTTAAATTTTAAAAAAATTATATTTAGTTTTTATATATAAATTTGGATATAGGTATTACTAGTAAAAATTTTAAAAAATTTTAAAGTTAGATTACTTCTTATATATTAACCAATCTTAATGAAATTTTATAATTTAAACTAACAAACCTATATTTATAACTTTTTTTTTACTGTTTTATAACTGAGACCCCACTCTGTTTCTTTATTAAGTTCATAATATTATTACATGCAAAGAGAATAATACATAAAACTATATGAGATAAATCAATGCCTTGGGCTTCATGTAGGCCTTCCGTTACTATCAATCTTTACCTGGGACCTGAAGTTAGCTAAAACATAATTATTTTAAATAATTTGTCAGACTTGTAGAATAAAAATTGTTAACATCAATAACCTTGTTCCAACTAAAACAGCGCAAGGTCCCAGTATATTAAACAGAAAGCAGTCATATAAACCAGACTGCTTAGAAAAAACTTCTAGAATCTTTATCCAGTAGTGTCCAATCAATCTCACATGTACTTCCATGTTGCTTTTCCAAGCCAACTCAGGACAATTGTATCCAATATGGTAGGTGCCTTTCCTTTTTGAGAGCAGTAAACACTGCAGATCTTTTGGAGAGGCTAAGCCAAAACGCCCACTTTTTTGAAAATTCTTCACTGAACTGACGCACCAAAATTCCACTTGTTTCCAAAGTAAAGACAGTGATTCTTCTCATATAGTCCAAAATCATCAGGCCTTCTTCAAGTACTTCTCCAATTGTGGTAAGTGATAAACTATAAACTTGTTGGAAGGTAGTCGATGAACTTTACCTCTAAATGACAAGTGCCAATTTTTTGGCGAGTGACAAACTCTAAAGCTGTTAGCAGATACTCATTTATCTGTAACCCTAAATAACAGCTGCCAGGTTGCATGTCTACATTGGTATTTTTTCTGTTTCTTCAGGGCTTTACTTCTGAAGTGTTAGCATATTGTTGGTACAAGTGATCAGTGGGTCGAGTTACGGTAGATCTTTTTTATATTTATAACTTTATTAATAGTTTCAGTAGTACTAAATAACACCACTGGTGTTCAACACCAGTATGCGGTATAACGTGAAGATCAGTATTAAAAAATAAACAAAAAAAAATAACCAAAAGTTAAAGACAATATATGTTGAGTAAGAGTTAATAGTTAGGGTTAGGGTGAGGCACAGTATATAGTAAAATTTCACAAGAGAGTTTTTTTTTTAAAAAAAAAATGGTGGTTTCATAGATAAAATTTTGAGTTAGAAGGTATTTTTTTAAAAAAAATAGCAAAACAACAAAAATTTTATGTTACACCTGATCTTTATATTACACTGCATTTTAAAAATTTGATTGGTGTAGATCATTGTGGTGTTGGCACCAGTGGTGTGATTTAGTAAAACCGAATAGTTTAAATAAATTTATTTTGTAAATAATTTTTTATAATCAAAAATATTCTGTAAAACTACTTGTAAATGCACTAAAAATTAAATTAAGCTAGCAATTGCAAATTTAAAAAAATGTATAAAATTTAAAAGCTATATAAAGCTATAAGTTTTTTAAAACAAGTAGCCTAGAAGTTAAAATATTATAAAAATATTTAATTATGTAGTTAATTTTAAAAATTAATAGAAAATTAAGTTTAATCATATACTAATTTAGTACAAAGTACTAGATCTAGTACAGGTAAATCCTATTTATAACATTTAAGTATTTATGAATATATGCACAGTGCATGCTATATGTGCATGTGAGTGTATGCGAACATATTATATATGTTTGTAAGGGAAGTGCCATTTATTATGTAATTTATTTTTATTAGAAAATCATACCCCTCCCCCTTGTGATTGAATTAGCAACCAATATTAATTTTTATATATAATATATAGATTTGATAGACTGCTAACCCCTTCTTTTCTTGAAATTACGTAATAAATAGCACTTCTCTAATGATTGATATAAAAAGCGTATTATTGAAAATGGTTATTGGTTTACAAATTTCTGGTTATAGTTAATGATATTTAGTAGGTAAATATAGAATTTTTATGGCATAATATATAGGGATGAGTCAGTAGAAAAGGGACAAATTTATCTAATAAATTTGTCCCTTTTCTACTGACTCACCCCATATAATCATTATAATTACAATTTTTTGAAGAATGTAACTTTTACCAATATGATCATGTTGAATATGTATCATGAAATTTGAGATTCAACTTTTAGATATAGTTAAATCTCTATATAATCACACCCTCAGGATACAAAAAGTGGTGATTATATAGAGATGTGACTAATATAAAGGAATTCTATATAATCACTATTATAATAAAATTGCATATAAAAAAAATTGTGATTATATAGTAGTTTTTTTTTCACTTAGGCAGTTTCGCCAGTATTTTATTAAGATACTAAGTATATCGCTACATAATATACTTGTTTACTCCTAATTTGCAAATCTGACATTACTCGGCTACCATAAAAGGTGCCCAAGAACAACCTGTTGCACTAATTTAAGACAAGTCAAAAAACTAGAGGCTATGTTAAACTAGCCTAAGTGCCACATCATAATGGCTTCTTCTCTTCTTTATATTCCTTTAACTAACAAGGAATTTACTAAGGACAAAATAAGGAGAAGGGGTAAACATAAAAAAAATATCAAGCCAAGAAAACGAAAGATACAAAAAGAAAAACAAACAAAAAAGAAAAAAAAAAGCAATGGCTTAATTAATAACTTCTTCTGACTATACGACCAACCTCGAATATCCCTATACCATATCGATTGAGCACGTTGTATGGAGTAGCACTGAAACCGTATTCGTAAACAAACACGTCACGTGGTTGCATTCTACTGGGTCTGTCCGAATTTGGAAAAGTAAACAGCCGATCTTTTGGAGGGGTAAACCAAATCCCCACTTTTTATCAAAAATTTTGAAAGAAAGGCAGGAAGGCGAAAAAGATGATACAAAGGAATTACTTGTAAGAAATCTACAGGTGAGTGTTGTTGGAAAACTCATTTTTTTGCTGTTCACCGTTATATAGTCACAGGTTACTTCGTCGACGGAGCGGAAATGATAACTCCACCAAAATTTTTCGTACAAGGGCGCCACCTCTTGCCAGTTATCTTGTACCAAAACGCTTTTGGTTTGTATGCCAAATATATCAAAAAAGTTCCTAGATAGCAGCAATAGTTAACCTTTGTAGAAACCGTAGGTCCTGTGTACTTCTACCCACGCTCCAACAAAAAACTTTTTGTTTTCTTCCGTTGGAAATTTGGTCCAAGTGATCGTCAGAAAGAGTTCTCTTGTATAATACCTATATAGAAGTTTTAATAAATAAAAATTTTTATTTTTTAAGTAATCGATTATCTTTTCTACATATAAAAGTTAAATTTATACTAAGCAAATCGAAAAAAATGCAATAATTAACATTATTTAGGAGATGAAATTACATATATTCTAAAATTTTCAAATAATTTGAATAACATTTTATTAATACACTTTTACAATTTACTTTTAGGCGAAAAAATTAAAAAAATTAAAATTTTTTTAACTTAATCGTAAATTATAAAAGTGTATTAATAAAATTTAACCAAATTATCTCAAAATTTCTGAGTATATGTAATTTTGTATCCCAAACAACTTTTTTAGATCATTTTTATCGATTTACTTTAGATAATTTTAACTTTAATATGTAGCTATGATATACGATTATTTAAAAAAAAATTTAAAAAAATTTTTTAAAATAATCGTATACGTAGCTACATATAAAAGTTAAAATTATCTAAAGTAAATTGATAAAAATGATCTAAGTAAAGTTGTTTGAAATACAAAATTACATATACTCTGAAATTTTGAGACAATTTGGTTAAAATTTTATTAATACACTTTTATAAGGCCATATAAACTTAATTTTTTAGTTCTCATAATCCAGCTGGGTCATAATTTGAAAAGTTTTTGAAAAATTTTTTTTATATGTTTTAATAGCCGGGTGGAATTTCAAAAAAAATTTTTTAAAAATTTTATAAAATTTAAAATTTTTTATATATAAAATTTTTAAAATAAAGTCCAGGCAGGCGGGTTATTACTTTATTTAATACTATAATGCTGGGTTATTATTTTTTAAAATTAAAATTTAAATTTTATAATTTAAAAAATTTTAAAAATTTTTAAATAAAAGTCTGGCAGGCCAGGTTATTTTTTTTGTCTCATGTTATGAGAACCAAAAAATTAACTTTATATGGCCTAATTTACGATTAAGTTAAAAAAATTTTAATTTTTTTAATTTTTTTTGCCTAAATGTAAATTGTAAAAGTGTAATAATATAATGTTATTTAAATTATTTGAAAATTTCAGAATATATGTAATTTGTCTCCTGAACAATATTACTTATAGCATTTTTTTTCGATTTGCTTAGTATAATTTTAACTTTTATATGTAGAAAAGATAATCAATTATTAAAAAAAACAAATTTAAAAATTTTTACTTGTTAAAAAATAATAATTAATAACTTAAAAAATATTTATAATAATAAAATAATTAATTCAAAATATTATAATAATAATGTGATTATGTAGGGGTATAGTTTTATATAGATGGTAAATATAAAATTGTGATAGTGATTATAATACAAATGTGCTTATATAGAGGTGAAAATTATAGTAAAAAGGTTGGTAAACTTACAAAAGTGATTATTTTGGTTTTGTGACTATATATAGAGTGACTATATAGAGGTTTGACTGTATTTGCTATACTGATTTTTGAAGAATTCTGTTTTAGTGCGGATAATAGTTTTCATTTTTCCAATTAGATGATTTTAACATCACAAGATGACAACATGTGCATGTTTAATGTATATTGTAAGAAGTATATTCATAATTGTGTGTAAATACATTGTAGATTAGTGGATACTAATCTTATTATGTACTTGTCAAAAATGACATTTATATATTGTAATTGACTAATAGTATGAGATATTTTTTTTGAAATTATGTCTGTTTAGTATTGTTAATTAATGCATGCATAATCTGTTTTGAAATGTAATCTTATATCGAGTAAATAATAAATTACAATATATAAAACTGTTTACCCTTGTATTTCTAATAAGTGAGTTATATAATTGATGTTTGATCAATTGTTATTGGTTATTGATACTGATAAAATATTTTTGGCACTTTGCCTTTTGTAATCAGACTGTGAAAAAAATTTAAAATATGAACAATTATGACAATATATTTAATTCTGTAATAATTAAAACATATGATCATTTGCATGTTAACATTATAATAGATTTGTATTTGATCTATTACCATAAATTAATACTGTTTTAAAGAATCAACTTTTGTTTGTTATGCACACTTTGTAGTTTTGAGATTTAAATGATTAACTTCCATTCATCATGTGCACTTTGTATCTTTGAAATTAGATTGAGATATGGACAATATTAATAATATGCATTAGAGTCATACTGTGTATTACCAGAAGTAAGGTTTATAACAGTAAATCATGATAGAAAATATAATAACTTCCGTGTGAACTAACTCAACGCTAACTATATTTTGTGATTATTAGAATAAAAAGCAAGCTTTGTATGAGAATTTTTTTACAGTAATTCTTGATAAAAGCCACAATAATTTCATTGCAAACTCAATCTTAAAACATATTATATACTGAGTAAATTTGTAGCAGAATTTTTTATAGTAATTCACAATAGAAAATTGTGATAATTCAATACACCTTTTCATTATTACTGATATAAACTACTATGCCCTATAACAAATTGCAGCATGGAATGATACTGCAATATACGAAAAAGTTTGGATATGAAACCACATGGACCTGCATATAAATCTATACGAGACAATATATGGGAAAATGCATTTATAGCACGTAATAAGGCACAGATTCTGTAACAGTGCAATTTTATGTATTTTCTTGTGCATTGTCTTATGCATATTTACGTGCAAGTAACATATAATAGCAGCCATCTGATTTGTCACACAATATTAGATGTAAATTTCATATATATGAAATTTGAAAAAATTATATATATAATTACTATAAATTTGAAGCAATGATGTTTCTCAACTTACATATTAACTTAAAATTAAATTTTGCGATTATATAGAGCAAAAGGGGATGAATAAAAAAATCTTTTTTGCAAAGCCATAGTTCACACTAAATGAAAATATAACATCACCAAAAACAAATATTTTCTAATTTTAATAAAATAAATATATGTAAAATCATGCCCTGAACAACTTTACTTATGCGACCAAAGTAGGTTACCTTGTAAGAAAAATGTGACATCTATATAAAAATGGTAAAATTTTTGACTTTGCAATATAAAACTTTTTTTCATTAGATAACCTACTTTGGGCACTTAAGAAAAGTTGTTCAGCATATAATTTTACTTATATTTAAAATCAAAATGTGATTTTATGGCCATTTATTAGGTGAAAATGGGGTCAAAGTTAGGAAAAAAATTTTTTAAAAAAAATTTTTTAAAAAAAAATTTTTTCTAACTTTGACCCCATGTTTCACCTAGTAAATAACCAAAAAACGGGTTTGACTCTAAATATAAGTAAAATTATATGCTAAACAACTTTGCTTAAGCGCCCAAAGTAGGTTACCTAATGAAAAAAAAGGTTATATTGCAAAGTCAAAAATTTTAATGTTTTTACATAGACAACCCATTTTTCTTACACGGTAACCTACTTTGATCACATAAGTAAAGTTGTTCAGGGCATGATTTTATATGAACTTTTATCTTAAAATCAGAAAATATTTGTTTTTGGCAAAGTTACATTTTCGTTTTGTGCAAAAATTGCAGATTTGTAGCTTGGCAGGAAAGGTTTTTTTATTCACCTCCTTTTGCTCTATATAATCGTGAAATTTAATTTTAAGTTAATATGTAGATTGAAAAATATCATTGCTTTAAAGTTTATAGTAATTTTATATGTAATTTTTTAAAATTTCATATATATGAGCCTTGTAACCATTGAGAATTTTTTAAATCATAACCTCCACTATCAAAAGTTATTCCTTTACCAATTAGTTACAAATTTTCCTTACTTTTTGGATTTCCTTTATAATGCAAAATAAATTTACATGTGTCATATCGGATGACTAATAGTATATATCTATACATATATACATAATAATATATATTGTATATGCATTATTTTATTAACTAAATTTTAAAATTTTATAACTAAATTTTTTAAGTTTTATTAACTAACTTTTTTATTTTATTAATTATCTTTAATTATTTTATTAATTAAATTTTATAATACAAATACTTTAATTTAATAATTTACATGCCAAATAAAAAAATACTTCTAATTACAAAACTAACAACTTTAAAAATAACCCAGCAACTAATAATATTGAAAAAACTAAGTAATAGTACCAAAATGAAAGGTTTAAAAAAAATTCAAAATGACTACTCTAGAACTAACTCCAATAGGGACAACTCCCGATTGTGGCAACTCCAATAGCAATAATTCAAAGGAGATACTAAAATGCAATAATATACAGAAATTAAATAGTAAAAGAAAAATAATGTAAAAAAATATAAAGCTGCAATACTACCAAAAATGATAAAAAACATATACAAAAAATGATAGTGATTCCAAAAAAGCAACTTCCAAGGCAATAACTCTTAAGAATAGTTTAAAAATGATGACAATAACTAAAAAAAATTATATAAAAATTAATGAGTTGTAAAAAAAAAATTATAAAAAAATAAAAAAAATAATAAAAATTATAAAAGTAAACAAAAAAAACAAACAAACAAACAAATATTTATTTGTTACAAATCAAATGTAATTTGTGCGTGTCAATGCACAGAAATTATTATTGTCAAGTGCAAAAAAAAAAGAAAAAAATCAACAAAATGAATGTTTTTTGTGCATCAATGCATGGAATTTATAATTATTAGAATTATAACGATTTTTACATTAATGCATGGATTATGATTATTAAGGATCTTAATAATCATCATTTTAGTATATGAAATTATGATCATTAAGGATCTTAACAATTGTGACAATTGTGATATCATGCACAAAAATTATGCTTGTTAAGAATCTTAACGATTGTGACGACTATGATATTAATGCATTGAAATTATGATTGTTAAGAAGTCTTAATGATTGTGATGATCATGACATCATGTACAGAAATGATCATTAAAATTGATCATTAAGAAATCTTGATAATCATGATGTCAGTGCACTTAAATTTTGATCATTAAGAATCTTAACAATTGTGCACATCAGAGCATGAAAATTATGATTATAACTAGGAAAATGGAAACCATATAGAGTCCGGAGGACCAAATATATTACAGCAGATTAGCCAATAAGTATCAGTTAGATTGTTTTGATTGTTGTTTTTTTACATTACACCTGATCTAGCCAATCAAAACTCATAATTTGCAGACACACAGACATCGACTACTATTGCCTATACAGTAATATCCTTCGGACAATTATTAAGAATCTTAACAATTGTGCATATTAGTACAAGAAAATTATGATCATTAAGAATCTTACTAATTGTGCACATCAGTGCATAAAATTATGATTGTTAAGAACTTAATGATTGTACATGTTAGTGTACAGAAATTATATGATCATTAAGATTAATACACATCAATATATAGATATAATACTATGCATAATAGTGCACAGATTTCAATTTTTTGTGTGATAACATGTATTAAATTTTTTGGATGATCAGTTTCTTTGCAGTTTCCGTGCAGTGATTATGAAACCCATGCTTACCCACATATAATTTCGTATTTATACATACATTTCTGTGTATTGAGTTTTCATAGGGATGGCTTATCCATAATTACATGCTTGCACATTGTAAGAGTAGTGAGTATTGGGTATACCACTATCTAATCAAACCAATGCCCTTTAATCTTGCAAGACTCTTGAACCTTGAATTGGTAGGCAAAACAGAGCATGGTTGATTTGGTCTGTCTTTAAGTTTTTTTAGGGTCTTGTTGTAGCATGACCAAATAAAGATAAGCTAAGTTGGATTTCCAATTGGTTTCAATTTTTTTTGACATATGTCAATTGAAAATGGACATATGTCCAAAAAAAATTGGATCCAATTGGACATAGTGACATGCCATCCCTGAAGATAAGTATCTTTGGAATTTCTTGTAGATAGTTCTTTAGTTGGTTCAAATCTCACTCTATTTATATAATTCTTCTTCTTTATTCTAGTTGCAAGGCTCTTTGTTAATATTATTAACGATTGTCACGTGATCAAGGACGATGCGGGTGATTAATCTAACAATGGAATGGATTAATTGTTCGATAAATCAGGTAATCAAAGGTTTAATCGATTTATGTTTTGTATAAAGGTTATTAATTCGATCTTTCATTCTTTAACTGTGTTATACTAAACAGAGTTCAAAATGCTGGTTACGAAGTCACAACTAATGACGCAACTTTGCTTAGAATAACGAATATTCTAAGGTTGCAAGGTAAATTCAATAAGTAATTTATTCAACGATTTTGGGTTAAAAGGAAACTTTCTTAGAGCTAACACTTCTACACCTTTTTCGAAGGTTAGAACTCAACTTGAGAATTATGCTTTATTGAAGCAAAAAGGGGGTCTTGTATACTTTCCCCCGCTAGCAAGTGTTCGCTCTACTAATTATCCCAAAAAATCCTTGAATTAATAATAACGCCTCTCGATACATGAAATTCGTAATAAAGTCCAAATCCAGTGACCTCACATTAGAGTCTCGTGACATAATCTAGAGCTCAATTCCGACCCTAGTTACTCAGACTAAATTTATCGACGCCTCAATTGAAGCTTTACCGTTATTAGGGTTAGATTGGGTTGATTTTAGTTGGGTTTAATAGTGGATAGTGGTGACTTTTATACGTAAGGTTCGTTTTCGCCCCTCACAACGTACGTAGTTTTTGATCAAATTGTAGATCACTACAATCACTACAATCACGCTGCAACTATTAATGTGGGACATCTGACCGATTTAACTCTAATAGTTACTAGGAAATAAGTTTCTGATTTATTCACTACAATAGCTTACTTCCTTTATTTTCTTTAGTAAAATCGAAGAGAACTTCTCTACTTGTTGTCCCCCTTTTATTGAAATCAAATTCATTCATTTTTATACATTTAAATTTATATACGACACGTTAACGTGTTATTTGGCACGTTAACGAGTTGTTTAACACGCTACGTGCTATTCATCAATGATACTACTAAGCCTAACACGTTGACGTTCTATCGAGAATGTTTATTATCTGTGCCCCTTAGCACATATATGTGCTAACACGTTAACGTGTTATGAAAATTTTACAAAATGGGGTGGTAATATGTCAATCATCAAGTTTACGCGGATTTTGACTAACATTTAATAAATTATACAAAAATAGAAATGAAAGCTATCTATACTAACTAAAGAGGAGATCTATTAATTAACAGATGCTGATCGTACTGGTCCTGCGCGGCATCACATGCTGCGCAGCTATCTTATAGATACTTAAACTTTGAGCGAGAATTATATAACACTTACTGACATGTATCACTTTTCTCAATCACCAAAAAGCATTGGCGATATTGGTGTTACTGGTGGTACTGGTGATACTGGTGGTAATGATGATTCTGGTAGTAATAACTGTGGTAATGGTAATACTAGTGGCAATGGTGGTGGTAATGGCGATACCGTAATACTAGTAATACTAATAATACTAATAAAGTTGCGCAATGTGTAGATAAACATATGCATCTGAGTTACTCTTAAGTTTTCACCAGGAACCTTCGGAATCTTGAATAATTTAGCAAATTATGTTCCAAATTCTGAAATTATTTGATTTACTGCTAATTAAAATGTTATTCTGTTGATCTTATTTAAACTCCTAAAAAAGAAATATCAATTATGATGTCCAAAAGCTTCCTAAAATAGAAATATCAATTATGATGCCAAAAAGCCTAAAAAAGAAATTTCAATTATGATGCTCAAAAGCCTGAAAAAGAAATATCAATTATGATACAAAGAATGCAAGATTTTCATCTAACTTTTTTACCCGCCAATTAATTTAAAAGATAATAAATTGAAAGTCCCGAACTCATTTTCTCTTGGTAGCACTCAAAATAATTTCTATATTTTTAAGTTCATATTTTTGATTTAATGATTTCATTATTCATCACCAATAAAGAAAGATAACATCTTACCTTTTCTTATTCATTTTACTTTAATTCCAATTAACAATCTATCAATATCGTCGTTAACAACTTTTACAACAGAAACATTTTGCCATGTGATTCATTAAATGAGATATCATGACATATCCAATTACCTATGAAATACGGAGATGTAAAATTGTTCCCATATACTTAAGAAATATCATATGTAACTAGATTGCCATTAAGAGTGAAATTATCTAACTACACAAAATTTGCTTCATTGTTTAACTGAATGGTATTAAAATCAAGTTGGTGAAATTGTTAGATGCTATTAAACGATTAATTGTTAAAAAATTTTTTATAGGCGGTTTTAATTCACGATTGTAAAAAAAAAAAAAAAGATAATTAAACTAAATAAAAACTTTAAAGTAAAAAAAAATATAAAAAATATGAATAAAAAAAATTAAATTAGGCACGGACATTTGGACGTGGCTAACTACTAGTAATATAAAAATCTTACTTGTTATTTGTATGGCATTCCAAATCATTGCAAGAGTAATTTTGTATTCTAACCAACCTCCATTTCTGATTGTAATACATAAAAACTCTAATCAGGTTTTTCTTTCATCTATATTTAATAAATGAGAATGGTCTAAAAGCGGTTGTATTCTTCAAACGGTCATACGTTTGAATTGTTTAAGAACTCGACTCACAGAAGATCTGCTAATTGTTTGGCAATTACTCGTGTTGCCAGGCCTTTTAATATCTCTAAATATTTTAAATGGATATGTTTTGAAAGCATCATATTCGACAATTTAAGATTTTTAGTGTTGGATAATCGATTGCAATAGTACATATGTATTACTGAATTTGTATGAGCGCTACCAAAGGAAAAAGGCCGTTCGGACTTTTACGTACAGTTAGCTGTCTATGGAAAATTTATCATAATAATATTTTCCATAGACGGCTAACTGTACGCAAAATATCATTGAAAGTCCAAACGGTCTTTAGCACTCATGTTGTGTAACACTGAAGAACATCGAAATCATTCATCGGCAAATTTTTCCGCTAAATCTTAATATGAAACCAATTACGGGTCAAGTTCTAAATCAGATCATTAAGCACATCAGTTAAATTAATTTTAATAAGAAACTTAATAGGAAGCGATTTATCAATCAAATAAATAAAAAATTTATAACATTACAGTATTTCTTGACCAAATCAGCACAGAAAATATACCAATAAAAGATGTATGTTCTGCGTTGATCGATTCATAATCAATGCGTGTTATTTTTCAGATTCCACTGATTAAAAAATAACTCAGGTTGGTTTTAATGCAGCTGTTATTAGACTCACTATAATGATTCGATGATTCAATAATTAATGACGTATTAACATATTTATATAAATACGAAAAAAATAAAACTTTCGCCTTTTTCAATTTTTCATTACAAATCATGGAATCGCAACAATATAATTTTCTGGATCGTGAAACTTTTGATCGGATCTTAGAAGCTTTCATTGACCGGAGGAAAATTAATCGTTGTTTAATGAATAGGGATCGTTATAATGAGTGTTTAAATGTACTTAAGAATCCATACTTTCCACATAACCCAGGCTTTAAATATTGGGTTATACATACTTTTAAAATCATTAATATCGGTACAGTCGAAGAGCTTCATTTAATAAATCAATCTAGAAATAATTTAGGAACACAAGTTTGTCCAGTTGAAAGTTTTTATGAAGTGATTTGTGCAGCACATCAGGCGACTGGGCATGGTGGTCAATACAAAACATGGAAAAAAGTAAGCATCGAAATTTTTTAATAAAAATATATATAAATATATATATATATTTACCTTTAATTTTAAGATTCGTGTTAGATACTGCTACATCCCACAGCAGGTGGTTAAAGATGCGATGCGCGAATGCAAAGTCTGTACCCAGCGACCCTTCAATAAAATTCCTCCAATTCGTCCAATTGTCGCTGAAGGTTTTTTAAACCACGTACAAGTAAGAATTGAACTTTATTTTTGTATTTAATCATAAATTATAGTACTGATGTAATCTATTTATAGATTGATACAATAGATATGACATTAGTACCTGATGGAATCTATAAATATATATTTCACATAAGAGATCATTTTTCTAAATTCTCTTATGCGGAACCATCAAAATCCAAAACTGCAGAAGAAGCAGCTGCATGCTTACTTAATTTTTGTCTTCTGTATGGCCCACCTGCGATACTTTACTCTAATAATGGTGATAAATTTGTTGAAAAAGTTGTTGAAGAAACTCTAAAGCTGTGTTCAAATATTAAAATTATTCATTGGCAACCTCAAAATCCATGTTGTCAAGAATTAATTGAAAAAGGGAATAATATTCTCGAATCTAAATTGGTGTCCTGGATGGAGGAGACAAATCGAAGTGACTGGAGTATTGGTTTAAAGTTTGTTGTTTGTAAGTATTATACTATAATTATTAATTATTGTTCTCATTATTTTAACTAATTTGTATGTTTTTAGGGGCCATGAACAGCCAATACTGCACTGCACATAGGCCAGTTCCCTATCAATTAGTATTTGGACAACTTCCACATTGTGATACAAATTTGGTTAATTTACCTGATAATAATTATTCCTATTTATCAGCTAAAGGATCAAATTCATCTTTAGACAGTCAAACTTTAATATCTGAAGAAGATTTTCTGCTGACTATTTTATCAGAGATCAAGAATGAAAAAGAAAATCTTGAAGAAACTTATGATATTAGTGAAACAATTAGTGATGTATATGATTTGCAAGAAATGAATAGTGATTCAGATGAATGGCAAAAAATAAATAACATTGCAGATGAACAAGAAAATACTAAAGTTATAAAAATTGAAGACAAAGTGGTCAATTCTGATGAAATTATTATAATTGAGGATTCTGATGATGATTTTAATGAAAGTCAACATTATACTGCAAAAGAGAAAGAAAAATGGCAAGCACATTTTAATATTGAATCTAATACTATTGGACATGAAATAAATAAAGTATAAACATATTATTTATTTTGATTAAAAATGATGATATAATAATAATTATATGTATTTATTTTTACAATTTTTACAGCATAAAACCATTCATCAATCACCTATTTTAGACATACAAACAAATTATAATATTATACAAAATAGAATGCAACAAAAGTGTAGAACTAAATATGATCAAATATTCAACCCTGGTGAATTAGTAAAAGTTCGAATTCCAGATATTGATAGTCAAAAAATGAATTGTCAATCTTTACCTTGTAAAATTATTCAAAAAATGACCAACCATGACTTGTATCAAATTGCCTGCCAATTCGGAGTACTTGAACACTGGTATCCAGTAGGTGAACTTGACCCACTAGAAACTTCAGATGATCCTTCACTTGATGTGGTCCCCTTAAATACCACAATTTCATTGAAACAAGCCTGTTTCATGCATAGATTTTCTCAATATTCAAGACAAATTGATGAATTTGGTGAAAACAGCAAAATGAATTTATTACATATCAAAAGGTAAAAAAAAAATTATATATTCATGCATATAAGCAAATTTACTGAACAATAATCAATTATATATCTATAAAATATAGTAAAGACCAATTATTTGATAAAGCAAATGAAATAAGGGCCGCTCAAATGAAAATAACACCAAACAATAAACCTGATAGTTGCCATTGCCAAAAAACAAATTGCAATACTAAAATATGCTCTTGTCGAAAGAATAATTCTTTGTGTACAAGACGATGTAGTTGCTTTTTACGTGGTCAATGTAAAAATATATGATTTATTATTAGTTTGCTTGGCTTAAATTTATGTAACTGTAGTGTTTGTAGTCGATTTTATGTTAGTCGATTTTATCGACTTAGCCGGCTTGGTCAGTCAATTTTTTATAAAATCGACTAGGCTGTTTTAATATTAGGTAATATTAAAAATCGTAATAACCAATCAAAATAGCAATACTTTTTTAACTATTTAATTGCCTTTAATATCCAATAAGACATTCGATCAAGTGAACTATATGACATACATCATTTGAACACGTTTGTAAGTTTAAATCAGTTAAAATCAATTATGTAACAAATCTTAATGTTTATACGCATACATATGGAATAAATTATGTAAAAAACTTAATATTTAATACGCATACATAAACATAAGCTATTATTCTCGCTCGGATTTCATATTAAACACTGTCTTTATTAGACATTATGAAGATAAATGATGGGAGTAGTGCTCCACTTAATCACCTTCTCTTCTGCTATTGCATATTGAGCTCAGAACAACTCTAGGTACATATGAATATGCTCACATGACGAAGCATAATTGAGGATCACCAACGCTAAGATGTGGCTTTTTTTTTGTTTTGCGAGTTCAAGCTGCTGCACATTCAACTCGTTACATACGACATTAATTTTTATAATAGTGAGTCCGAGCCCACGCTATGGTGCAGCGCATTCAACTCATTACACATGATATCAATTTTTATATAGCGGCGTATTCAACTCCTTACACATGACATTATTACCTTTATAAGTATAGCGAGTTGACCCCACGCTTCAACTCGGTACACATGATAACGTCTACATAAAATAGCGAGTTCGAGCCCACAATATGGTGCGGCACATTCAACTCGTTACATGAAAACAGGCAGGGCGCTAGGTGCAATGAATGAGAGAGAGGGCGGGAGGGATGGGAACCAGATTATAATTGGGCATCGAAGAAAACAAGTGACAAGACAAGCAAGTAAGAAAGCACTGAGATTCACCATTTACTCCCACATTGTATCTTTATAATCTCTGCCGCATGCCGTACCTATAATCTCTATCACATGCATATCTATAATCTCCATGGCATACAATCACCTTTTCATATAAGTCGCAATTTCATATAAGCCACAAATCAGGTTACCCTCGCGATAATAACCCTAGCGTGACTATCGTCAACGCATAGGGCTGGTTTTCTTAATTAGGGGCGCATACGAATTATATAGCATATATTATAAAATAAAATATAAATTGTTAAAGTTCGACGCATTTGAATTAGTAATACCGGGTAGCTGCAAAAAATCGTGTTAAATATAATAAGTGATCTGCCAATCATATTTAGCCAATGTCACGTGTTGTGGGATTAACCAATTAGGTTGATCGACTTCGACTTAGCCGGCTAAGTCATTTTTTAAATATTGACTTAGTCAAGTCGATAAAAAGGGGTCGACTACAAACACTATGTAACTGCACAAAACTTCAAAAATAATGTTTGCTCTTGTCGAAAGAATAATTTTTTGCGCACAAGACAATCTGGTTGTACGTATTTTACGTGGTCAATGTAAAAAATAGATGATTTTTTATTAGTTTGCTTGATTTTAAATTTATTAATTTGTACTGCTTAATAAATTTTAACTGATTACATAATAACGTAAATTTGTAAATGACATAAGTCAATTTCGAATTGGCATAAATTGAAAAATAACAAAAAATTTAATAAATTATTACAGTGCTTGCAAATTAAATTAACCTAAATAAACGACTTAATGAGAAGTTGTCTATTAATTAGTGTTCGGATCTAGATAATTTGTTTATCTAAAGAAAATTATCTGTTGAAAGAAATCATTATCTGTTATCTATATCTGTTCATAATTCCATTATCCTGATAATTATCTAGATTATCGGTTAATTATTTGACATATATTTCGTACTAGATAACTTAATATAAATTTTGTGTATCGCAGAATTGTGTCATGCAATTTAACTATGAAATCAAATGATTTTAATTTCACGCAAGATAATCCGAATGGAGCAACCCAGGTTTGCTCCAGATTACTTCGTATATGGAGTAACCCGGAGTATGTTGCTCCACTAACAACTATAATGATACATATTATACTCGAGATAAATGCCGATACAAATTTATATATTCCATATTTGTATGAAAGGTAAATACCAGGTACGGAGTGATATTGAAGAATTCACGTAGTGTATGGTTATATTGCAAATTAAATGGTGTTATACCAGTGTTTCAGCCGAAACCTCCCCAAAGTCCGAAACGTTTCGGCCCTGGAGTTTCGGTATCGACCAAAATCTGAAACTTCCGAAATTGTCGAAACTTCCGAAATTGCCGAAACCTCCGAAATTGGCGAAACCCTCCGAAACTGGGCGAAACCGAAACTTCGAAACTTCCGAAACTTCCGAAACCGTGAGAGCCGTGTCTGAAACTTGGCAAAAAAAAAAAAACCCCCCCAATCCCGCAAACTTGAAACCTAAAAAAATCTATCCCACAAACTGACAAATATTTTGTGAATAAAAAAAAAACTACGGAATCCAAACCATTCAGAATAAAAAACGGGTTAAATGTAATTTATGCTCGCTATTTCACGTGATGCGGCTTCTCGTGATTTTATTGGCTATTGGTTTCTGAAGCCAGTTTCATAAGTTTCGCTTTAGTCCGAAAAACTGGTAAAGCCCACATCTTTTTATGCTATAAATCCGAATTTTAAGATCCTACTTATTTCCGAAACCACTTTCACCTATCATTTATCGGAAGTTTCGGAAGTTTCGCCCAGTTTCGGAGGTTTCGGAAGTTTCGGAAGTTTCGCCCAGTTTCGGAGGTTTCGGAAGTTTCGGAAGTTTCAGCCGGCCGAAACCCGAAAGTATCACCCGCAACACTGGTTCATACGCAAAATATTATTGGATTAATGCATATGGCGAAGCAAGGTGTGAATACATATACGTAGAAACTTCGTATGTTAATCTTCACATCCGATGTATCACATGCTCCCGTATTTTGTGTCACATAAAATAACTTTTAAAGTTCGTTCTCATTTTGAACTCCTAAAAAGGAAACAGACTATAACTTTGTGCCAATCGTTCTCATTTTGAACTCCTAAAAAAGTACGATACTTGATTCTGTAATTTATTTTCTCATAGTCGTCGGATATTGATTGCCGCATTTATAGAATAAGATCCCGATTCTTAAGATCAGATTTTTTTGATCCACTTGACATTACCTATAACAAGATAGAACACCATAAAATCGGAAATTCCCAAATTCGCATTTACTCTACTAATTTAGCAACATAGTCGCTACCTAATACGTATAATACGTATCAAATATTCATGTACACATACCTTTAAAAGGTTAAATTCATGTACACACTCATGCTTGCCAAACAAGCGATTAAAATTTACAGCTCGTGCATCGTATAAATATTCTCACAGTCTGTAATTTGCAAGTAGCGACGATTTAAAAAAAGTATACATCATTTTCTCATCACGTGAACAAAATGATTGGTAAAAATGCATAAGACACCTGTGACGGACGATAATTTTATAATAATACGAGATACTTATGTTGTTATCTTTACTCAATCTCAAGTTATGTTTCACACATATTACGTATGTCACTGTAATTCAAATTACGGAATAGTATTCCCGAAAGAATAAAACCTTGCTAAAATTAGCAAAGACTTCAGCAATCGGGCCATAACTCTTTAAAAAGTTTTTTTTGGAAAATAACGCATAATATTATACAGTACTATAAAAATTTTATTTTGAATTCTATTATAATTATTAAGGTTACATCGGCGATATTAATAAAATTTTGACCTCTTATTTCAACTTTGTGCCATTTTTTTCTAACCAGTTGATAAACTCTTGATCGTATTTAAACTTTTTTTGTTAGTCTACTTATATAATATGGGCGTTACGTATTAAAAGACCATTTTGACAATTTTTCAAAAATTATTTTATTTGATTTTATATTCAATAAAAGCGTTTGTTATAAATTATCAAAGCTACTTATCTGTTATATAGTAAAAATTTCACAAAAAGAACTTAAATAGAAAATTATATTGGCTTTTATTTGCAGATCATTTAAATTCGATTTACTCAATTGTTTATATATGATTAAGAAAGTTCAACTTATTTTCAGAACATTTTTAATGAAGATCTATTAATTGACAAGGTCAGTCTTTGGAATAAATTTTTGTACTAATTAAGCATGTTATACATATTTGATAAGGCGAAATTTTAATGTTGAAAGATCGACATTGCGAATGTAATATAATATTGATCAACACGGAAATCAATAACTTGTGAATTCAACCGAATAGACTTCGGCGAGTTTTTAATCCCAAAGAGGCAATATCCGAAACAAATATTGAAAAAAAATCACAAAATTCATAATTATGAACTTTTTTTCAGGATTAGTTTCGGGATATTACCTCTTTGGGATTTGTTCTTTCAGAATTTAATACATTGAAAAATTCAGTATTATTTGGATTTTGATGTTATACATTCACATTTGTAATCCTCGATAAATGAGATTACAGATCAGTATAGTATGAGGTAAATACATATATTACTATGCTATACTGTAAATGTTAATATAGGGGTATTTATGCTCGTGTAATGCACATCATAACTTGATTGATAAAAATATTCAAATTAGCACCCATATAATAACTGTGACAGATCATAATGAAATCCAGATTAAAATGAAATGATAGTATAAAATCTCAAAAACTAAATTTTTTTGGAGTGCATTTTTTAGGGTTAGGGTAATGTTGTTAGTCGAAATACTTAATTTAGTCAACTATTTAGGCAATTAGTGTCTAAATATATTTCGACATAGCATATTTTTTTTTCGAAATGTCAAAAGTCCAAATTTGCCTAAATGTCTAAATAGTTGACTAAATAAATACTATGTGACTAAATGTCTAAATAGTTGACTAGATATAATACTATATGACTAAATATAAGATTCTATTTAATTATTGCGCTTTGCAAAAGTGTGATCCTGTGATTTACACAGTGATGATGGCGGAAAATTTTAATTCCCTATTGATCATCATTTTCAATGTCTAAATAGTTGACTAGATATAATACTATATGACTAAATATAAGATTCTATTTAATTATTGCGCTTTGCAAAAGTGTGATCCTGTGATTTACACAGTGATGATGGCGGAAAATTTTAATTCCCTATTGATCATCATTTTCATCAAAAACGTCTATGTTTTATCCGAAATCATTAAAATTCTTCAAGAATTGAAAAATCGGCTGATTTCTCGTGACATGATCTGCAGAGATCACACATTTTTGCAAAGCGCAATAAGCTCTGGTATAGCTTTAAAAACAACCAAAAAACTTTGTACATTGCTTCATATTATTTGTAAAACCTAATAACTTACAGTATTAAATAATAAAAAATAGAATCTAATCAGGCACTCAATACAAGAAATAACTATAAAGATTTAGAATTCGAGGTTTCGATTATCGATTTTGATTTTTAGAATCGATTCGCATCTCTACTTCGTGATATTTACATACAGTTCCGCGGCTGCAATGGCAGTGCAGGGACCTGAAACAGATGCTGCAGGATGACGCCCCGATTCTCTTTAGCTATATGGGCGTATGTAGAAATTTTTCTTATGCTTGTGTTTTCATGTAGTTTAGGACCTTGGGGTTTAGAAAATTTGAGAACCGAGAGGTCATAGTTTATACGTGGTTGATTGGTATGGGTTCAAATAATTAGTCCTAGACTAGAGGTATTGATGTTAAAGTATGAACGCTAGAGCTTGTTAGGATAGCAAACTTATTACTATATGTTTTTTCATATTATTTCTTAATTTAGACATTTCGACATTATTTAGACATTTCGGCATAATTTAGGATTTCGATAATATTTAGACATTTCGGCAGCCTAAATATCAAATGTCGAAATATTTCTACAAGCATAAAACAATTTCGGCAAACAACATTAGGTTAGGGTTAGTTTTAAAAAAAAATTATAATAACAAGTATTAATGGGTTTTAGAAGGCTAGCAGGTTAAGTATAGAATGTTGATTTCATTTTAAATTATGATCTGTGACAATAACTATTTTATTGCACGGTGTCTGACGTAACAATCCCGTGCCAATAAGTAAATGAAAAAAAGCACGGCACGTGCAATAATACTGTAATACAGAAATAAAAATCGGATCTTCAGAATACGTATATGCATTGGTGTAACGGCAACCAATATCAGCAATTAAATGAGAAAATAAGTTACAATTTTATGCGACACAGCAAGTGTTACGTCGATGTGAATATGTAACATGCGAAGTTTCTATATGTATTCACATCCTTGCTTCGCCATATGCATTTGTCTAATAAGATGTAAGGTTTTGCCATTTAAATTGCAGTATAATCTTCCATTCTTGATATGAAGCTTTCATACCAAATATTGAATATAAAAATTGTATCAGCATTTATCACGAGTATAATATGTACCATTAAAATGTTATTGGGGAAAAATTTTGGAACAACCCAGGTTATACTCCAGTTTAAAGATAGAGTGTGTTGAGATCTCAAGAAATATATAATAACCCGAGCAAAGTTATTAATTAAAACCCAGGTTGCTCCATATATGGAGTAATCCTGAGTTGCTCATACTGTCACAATTTGAAATTGTGACATTTGAAGATTCGAATTTCCCGATTAGTTTACCCCCATTTGTAAATAGATCTTCTCTTTAGTATAAGATCATTTTCATTTCTATTTTTGTATAAATGTTAGTCAAAATTCGTGTAAACTTGATGATTGACATATAATCACCCCTTTTTTGTAACGTGATAGCACGTATGCGTGTTAACATTCTCAATAGCACGTCAACGTGCTAGACTTAGTTGTACCATCACGTAGCGTATTAAACAACACGTTAACACATTAACGTGTTGTATATTAAATTCAAATGTATATAAACGAATGAATTTGACTTTAATAAAGGGATAGACCACAATACAATACAATAGAATACAAGTGGAGAAGTTTCCTTCGATTTTACTTAAAGAAAAATAAAGGAAGTAAGCTAGTGTAGTGCTGAAGAGACATTTATTCGAGTAAATCAGAAACCTATCTCCTAGTAACTATTAGAGTTAAATTGGTAAAACGTATACGCTCTCCCACCTTAATAGTTACAATACGGATTATCTTGCGTGAAATTAAAACTAGTGCATCTACAATTTCTCAAGTATTTGATTTAATAGTTAGATTGTATGAAACAATTCTGCGATACACAAAATTTATATGATAGGTTTATCTAGTACGAAATATATGACACAATCCTATCCCAAGTCACTAATTCTTGTATAAATTTTCACACATTATGTTATACTAAAAAAAGTAATGCGATTCATTCTTTATTAATCAATCTTAATTACTATTATTTTACCAAAAAATTATTTCTAATAACTTTATTCACAGATCTGATCTATTACTAATTGAAATTCATTCTATCATTAAATCATATGGGCTAATTTGACTCATTTGGATGATATTTTCGAATGATTTCCCGAATTTTGTACATCAAATCTTACCAATCATATTAATTTGTTATTACCGGTATGTGACAATTTAAAATTTGTGTTACCAAACATAGTAACGTGGGAATAGATAATCAGGAAAAAAAATCTAATTGGCTAATTTAAACGTTCTTTTTTAACAAGCTATATTCTTTCGTCCAAGTTTGGAGCAAAACATCGTCGAGAGATCGTCCCAAAATAGGTATGCTAGTATACTAGAAAGTTCTTTTAACATACCTTCAATATGTTTAGTTTTGTTAACTTACTTTCTACTATTTAGTTAAAATGGCCCAATTTAGCTCAACAATATGAAAGTAATGAAAATCGGAAAAATTGTTTCATGAATAGGTATATTAATTCGACGTTTTTTATATAATTTGCTTTTTTTTTTTTTTGTTTATCAGCATTTATCCATAGAGACTATTTTTCTAGGAACAGCCACCTTAAGAACACCATGCTACCTTGGTTCTTTGAATCTTCAAAGTAACACTGTATTCTTTGATAAGAAGGTAAAATAGCAGTAACGAATACACTTTGTAAAGAATATGAAGGTATATTTCATGCTGATAATGGGTTACTTTTTTGTAATTATTGCGATATTTCAGTTAATATAGAACTTTGGGGCTTTTTATATATTTTATATAGTCCAGTCCAGCATCAGTCCAATCAAATCATACCTACGGTCTAGTATTGAAAAGCAACGCATAGAATTACTAATTGGCAAAGCGATTGATACACTTAATAAAAGAAAATTTTCAATTTATAAGATTATATTATTGTGTTATCAGTTATAATAATTATTATAATTTAATATCCTCGTTAATTGTTCGGTTTCCATTAAGAAACCCCTGAAAATGGCGATTAAAAAAAGCCTACCGTTGCAATTTACAGATTTACTAAAAATAGGCCTATCATATGGTTTTACCCCAGTGATCTGCGTGACAAATCGTGTGAATGTTTATCCAAATTTGGAATATTATACTTATCACATTTAGATATCACAAGTAATGAGCATCATTCGCCCATATGTATAAGATTTTATCCCATTTTCATGAGATCAATTTCTGTAATTCGAAATACAGTAAATCATCATCTTTTCACATGACAAAATGATTGGTAAAAATGTGTCGTTTAAAGCGGAGCAGAATCACGCGACACGGGCCAATTTGACGATTTCGACGATGCGGCGAAGAAAAACAAGAAAAAAAATAGCAAAATCTTTAAAATATGCCTTGGTGTATAAACAAAAAAGGACGGGAAGGCAATTTTGCTCATATGGAAACACTTTCTAACCAATTATATAATTTAAAATGAACATAACCCTGAAGTTAATTAATAAGATCTGCTCCGCCTTAGATAAAGAAACTAAAAAAAGCTTAGCATGATATTGGTCGTCTGGAAATCTCACCGATTACCTTTGATTTTCAAATAATCAGATGATTAGAATTATGCGATCTCAATTGTATTTGTAAATAGAAATAAGGATAAAAAATTTAATTATTTTGCAGTCTCACATGAAATTGACGAGATATTATAAAGGATAGCTTAAATTAATTAATTGAAATAAGAGTCAAAAAAGTATCAATTAGGGGTTTCAAAATTAAAACTAGAGAATCTTATTTTATTTTTCCGGTTTATAATTTAACATTGTAAAACCGCTATTTAAAAAATTCTACTTATTTCGAAATAAGCAACTTATTTGTTAATTTTGGAACCCCTCAATACTAATTTATTGCATATGTTTTTAATGATGAGAAGTATATACTCGGTATAACTTTTCGAACGGTAAATTGAATATAAAAAGAGCAAGTTTTTGCCCGCTGCAGAAAAAAAAACAATAAATCAAAATTCTTTCAACAATCAAAAAATTGCGAATTAAAAATTAAAATTTATTTAAAATGTTGAAAACTAGAAGTATCGCTATCTTTATTACTCTTTTCGTATTCATTTTTACCTATTTACATGCAACTCCTCTTCCTTGTGAAAAAGCTGTTGCCATATTTGAATATCTTGTAGGTGAAGTTACATTCGAACAAGGTGGTGAAAATATTACCAATTTTAATGGAGAATTCAAACAAGGCTTCGATGAAAATGCTCCTGATAAATACTTTATAAACATTGGTGGTGTGTATCAAGGAACATTTGCCGATTATAATATAACTATTGACCCGCCAGGAGCCGGACCCTGGAAAGCAACATTACCTGGAAATCTTAGCTCATTAGATGTTAGCTCAAAAAATGGTGTAGCCTTTATGGTTTTCAAGGAAAATAATGTTCTTGAATTAGCGCTTATCTGGCCCTCTGCATGCTAAGATTATATATATGCAACCTTCGTTTTTAAATATGTAAGTGACTAAACAACTTTGCTATAAAGTGTAAGTCAATCTTAAATTCTAATTTTAAAAGTAAAATATAACTTTAGTTGCTTTTCGGATATTTTCTCTTAATTTTTGCTCAAACCCGCTTATATTTCACGTTCATTGATTTTGTATTCGGAAATTTTCGTATCACTCACTTTTCCCTAATCTTATGTACGATGTATCTTTCGACGCTTAATATTCTTTGCAAATTTTTTAAAAATTAAATTTGGTAATAAATACCAATTTTTTATTTAATTTTATTGCTAAAATTAAGCCACTTAATATTGATGATAATGAACTTTTTATCCACATAATTTTTAATAAAATTGGTTAAATTTAGCATATTTAATAGTTTTAAAATAGAAAAAATTTTGATTTAAATAAAATAATTATAGCAACAATTTATAATTATTTTAGCAGCATAATTACATTTTATTGTGAAATAATTGTTATTTATATAAAATAATTATAGCAACAATTTATAATTATTTTTTGCAAAATAATTGCATTTTATTGTGAAAATATTTTTAATAAATTTACATTTATAAAGAACTATTTTATTATATTTGTAATATAACCACTACATACTTGCTTATTCTTTATCATAATTCCAACATTATATGTTCTATTGGCATTTCCATTACTTAAATTTCGAAGTATTTTCAACATAAAATATTCTACCACATCACGCTTCTGTAAATTTCATGGTTATTTGAATATCTTCTTATTCTTCTTCTCAATTCCAAGATTACTTTACAATTTTGCGGATATTGTCTTTCTCAATTCTGACTCCTTTTAAAAGTCTCATCGCCATATTCCACCTGCTGGCTTATTTGCTGTTCAATTCTTTTTTCATCATTATTATCCCAATTTTATTTCGATAACAATGTCCAATTTCAAATTCTCATCTGATAAGTAATTTTTCAAATTATTGTTAGTTATATCATTAAATATTTAAAAACAAACTCTTTGAAAAAAATGAAATATATAAACCTTAGATATATCCATTTTTTTATTTCACAGTCTAGGCATATTTATCTTGAATCGATTTTTATTAACTTTAATTCTTAATCGAGTTTAATTATCTATTTGCCGATAGAAGTTTGTAACAATATACACAAATTATTGAAGTGCGATTAAGGATTGAACAACTTTTGTTATCAACTTGCCAGCAGAATTACGGTTTGTATGCATAATGGAATAATTCTTCTTATTTCAGATATTTATTATAAAGTTCTTCGTTTATATGAAGATTCAGTTAGTGTGTGTTGGCAGAAAAAAATTTTTCAAATTTGATTAATTTTCTCACCTTAATCATCAACCTTCTTTTTAGCCTTTTGAAGTTATGTTCTTGTGTCTTTTCACAAGTTGAGTTGTTTATTGTAGTGGAACTTATTTTTTCTGGATTGTGATTCATTTATCTTCAAATTTTCAAGAGTTATCATCAGATATTCTGATAGATAGTCGATGGTGTCATAGATTGGTTGAAGTTTTTTAAGTTATACTGTTTATTTTTTAGTAGAAAGGTTGTCTATTCGTGTAGTTTTAACGACATTATTGAATGCTTCCTGTTAAGTTGATGCATTAGAGAAAACTATGTTGCATTTCTGAAATAGCTTGGTGTCTTTTGAATCTTTGTAATGCACAAAAATTGATTAATAAAATTTTGACAATTAAATTTCATTTATGCAAGATATGATATCATGTATCTAAAATATGCAAAAAATCTTTCAATGCAAATTGTATGTGCCTAAATTTTTGTTTAAAAAAATAAAATAAAATAAATAATAATTTGAAGCACAACTTGTACTTTTTTTTTAATAAAAACTTACCAATAATATTATATTTTATTATTTTTTTTGGGGGGAATTTAAATGGCCGTAAAAAAAAAGTCATTTCGAATATATTCTCAATTAATGGTGTCATGTCGTTGTGACAAATATTTTGATTTGCAATTGTGAACAAATGGTGTATCTGGTGACCTTGATACAATGAAATTGGATGGATTCGATCCTAAGAATTATCACAAACATTTTGAAGATGATAAATAGGACAGCCTAATAAATCGTCAAATTTGTTGAGATATTACAGCCATTCCAAAAAATAAAACCACAATTTTGATCATCGTTCCAATGCAGGTTGTCTGTCATTAGAAAGATGGTTTTAACTACCTCATCTACACAAATTCTTACATTTTGATAATCACTATTAGATTTTACTATTGAATAAGAAATGTTTTAGTAATATCTAATTTTCGTATTTAATAGTACTTATTCAATAGAGAAGTATAATGAATATGCTCGCATAATGCTCTCTAAAAGTCCATTGGTTTCAAAATCGTCAAAAACAAATCTGGCACTTTCAATTTTTTTTTATCCAACTTGGATCCAAATTTAATTTCAGAACAATTAAAATGTAACAAATTACTAATTTCGATATGATTCTCTAATTATTCAAATTTTGGTTAAACATACCCTTAAATTAGTCACTTAATATTTAATAAAGACACAATGCGAATGATAATTTCATATTACTTTGATCAAATTCCTGAGATTAATGTATTAAAAAGTTACTATTGCCAATGCACCAACTTGACAATAAATGATGAGCCATAGCACAATAGCTAATTCTTTAAATAACTGTGTACCATATTACCTATACGTTTATCTGTTCTTCCATCTGCCAAGTATCTTAGTGTTCGTAAAGTATTAACTTGCTGAAGTAATGAAAGTTCAAGATTACATTTGTACATATGTGGTACAATCGATTTAAAGATTCTATGCACCATTTCTTTAACACCAACTGTTGTATTAATACAAGTAGCATATTGGTATGCATGATCTACTAGGTGCTGATTTATATGAAGATTCAGGAGATTTTTAAAGCTATCTTGGAATAACTTAAATTATTTAATAAATTAAGATAGTACTTAAATAAATGTAATTAAATTAAAGATGAATAATTAATTATTTAAATATATGTATAATTTAAGTATAATTGAATTAAAGATGAATAATTAATTATTTAAATATATGTATAATTTAAGTATAATATATAATTAAAAATTAAAAATAATGATATAAATAATTCTTGATCAGTGCACTAAGTTCTTTATTTAAAGATTTTTTAAGTTGATCATATCATATGATCAATTAATAACTAACGAAAAAACATTTTTACTGGATTTTGCAGAGAGCCCCCAAGTTCGAATCAAATATTTTATAATGTCAGTTCTATGAGAAAAATTCAAACGGGCTTTTGTTTTATCTAAAAAATTAGATTTAATATTACCAATTGTTAAAAAGCGATTTAATATAAAAGAAAGCATCATTAAAAGGCATAAAATATCTGATATCGTAAATGAAGAATGTCTATGAAAAATTAAATTTGGTAAACATGACCATTTTGCTGGGACTTCATATTATTTTCGCCTTGCTTTGTTAATATAAGATAAGTGCAATCAAGAATCCGTACTATTTTTTCTGCAATAGCATGATATGCATCCTTTAGCATATACTGGTAACGATTATGAAGGGTGGAATCAAGTGGACCTGGCAGTAATCGTAACCCATATTGTGAAGAAATTTGTAGTTGTACTAAATTTGTTGATTGTTCATTTATATGTTTGAATTCCTGATTAGTTATTTGATGATATTGTTTATTGGGGCATATTTCGAAAGTAATGTTTGTTAATTCATTCTTGGAGACCTTACAACTGTAGTACCCAAAATTGGTATTGTAGCGCAATACACCTGCAATATCGTTACTTTGAGGTAGATCTGTCGTAACCATAGCTAGACCACCTGAAATCCAACAGTTAATTCCTTTATATTTATTACGAAACCCTGTTCAAGTTGTTGGATCTCCTCAATAAAAATTTTAATAAAATCTATCAAACTTTCTCCAAATGGTACTAGTCCAATTATAAAATGATTTCATAGTTTTTCCCTTAATTGCCATGGCATATTACCAATCTGCAAGTAAACACCACTAAAGAATGATATATGTTTCAAAAGTACCGAAATCATTGTAATATAAGTAAATAAAACCTAAGAATTGGTATTTGAATTTGTTAGATGTTGGCTAGATATAGTTTCAGAAGGGTGTTAATGACAAAATTCTATTGAGTGAAGCTTCTACCTGCCATTATAATTGTATGATACTTTGCTAATAAAAAAATTAAAATTAGATAAAATGGCTAATCATGGAGCCAAATATTTATATAACAAGTTAAAGACAAAAGGTCAATAATAAAAGTTTCTGATTCTTCTACTTAATACATTTCTTGCAAGGAGTATATGGTAAGTTGTTTTGAACATAGGTATTGCAGGATCTGTTCATAAGAAAATAATCGTTGAATCCAAGTCACAATTTTTTTATCCACAATAATAAAGGACCTGATATGACCAACTTCAATAATGTCTGAGGCTAATCAATATTTAAAAAATTTCTACAATTAAATGAACCTAAATAAAATATAAAATCAAATTATTTAATTAATTGTATACAAATATTATAACAATATGATAAGACTAATAATACCTTGTGCTATAGTTATATTTGGCAAACCAAAAAGGGGAGATATGCCCAGAGATCCTCTTCCTATAATTCTTCACAAGATTCTGAATGAATACCTGGTTCAAAATATAAATAAGAGCTAAGTGATAGATAGGTTTTTTAATATGTATTGAATAAGTTCAATTAAAGAAAAATAATAAACTCGAGTAGAATTTTTGGATGCCAATAGTGTATTCTTGGTATTTATTGAAACCATATAACTTTGAATTTTCATTAATAGCAGTCATTCAAATTGTTTTTTAAGATATTATAAGTTATTAGTTAAATGCTTTTTTTCAAATTGAGGATAAAGTAAAATTTGTATTATATTTTGATATGCTGCAGTTGCTAAAATTATTTGATTTATGGGTGGCATATTTCACTAACAATCACTCTACCAACATAACATTTCACAAACAAATACTCACTAACAAGTTCATTTTACTGGCAGTTTATTTCACTGAAGCTCATTTTATTAACAAAGTAATTCTGGTTATTGTCATTAGAATCAGAGTAGAATTTAAAAAAACTTGTCAGTGAAATGAGCTTCGGTAAAACTGTCAGTAAAATGAACTTGTTAGTGAGTATTTGTTGGTAAAAATGTTACATCAGTAAAGTGATTGTTGGTGAAATAATATGGACCTTGATTTATATATATAAATAGATAATATGTCAAATTACTTACAAATCATGTACTTAGTAACCCATATGAATATTGCTATATTTGTAAAATTTTCAAAAATACCAAATGGACATTTATGATCCCAATTTATATCATATTTTGTTCTATCAAATATCTTTGGTGCATTATCTATATTAATTGGTTTGTCTAGGCTATTGCTATTTATATTCTGTGTAGATTTATTTTTATTGTATATGCTTTTTAGATCATCATAATCAGTAAGTATATTAGATATCTTTTAGTTTATTAAAATTAGTAAATTCATTTTCATTGTATACATTTTCTAGATCATTATAATCAAAGTTATCTTTAGAATCTATATTGTACATATTATATGAGCTGTTACTACTTATATGCTTGTTTTAATCGATATTTTCATAATAAGATTGCTGGTCAATACCAGTATTAATTTGATTATTATTAAGCTCAAAATGGTGGTTTTCAATATCTAAACAGTAACTAAGCTCATTATTAAAATTTCATTGCTAGTTTCTGAATACAAATTACTGTAATTTAAATTGTCTAAAAATGTATAGTCACTTAAGTGTTTTTTGAATTGTATATGCAAATTATAAAATTGTTGTAGGATACTTTTTTTGATTTGGTTTCTAAGAAAAAACATGTAAATGAAATTTTAAGACAGTAAATAAAGAACAATAAGGGTATATTTGAAAACTAGTAGTTGAAAAAGATAACTTTGATATAAAAACACTTAAATATTTGGGTATCATAGGGAACAAAGTATGTTTGAGAATAAAACAATTAAAGTGGATAATTTAGATATGATGTCATTTTAAATATTTGGGTATTAAACTTTTCTTGAAATATAAGAAAAAATAGAGAGGTGTCTAGTCAACTCTCTTGTAGACTCCTCCCGAAGAGTAAGAAAGTTAAACTTTTTTTGCATTTTTATTTATACTAATTTCTAATCAATAATTACATATTGTAATACTTAGTTGAGTTTAAAGTATAATATATACATGATAATTTTAATTTACATATTATTATTGCTATATTATTATTATTAAAAAATTTAAAGTTACTTTATAAAATTATCATGCATTGATATTCTTTTCTTAGGCCTATTGTAAACTAAAAAAAAAATTATTTTTTTTATTACTATCATACTATAAGATTCTTTTAATCATATATTATTTTATTTTTAATAATTAGACCAATTATTTTTTATATTGAAATCCAATAATGGATTGCATACAATTATTTGTGCCAAAGGGTCCAATCATCTATATTTAAAATGATTATGCATTGCTTATATTTTCATATAGGGGTCTTAATGGGTCGGGTTGGGTCAGATTTGGGCCTGACCCAGGTTAGACCCACTTGGGTCAAAACCCGACCCAGGTCTGACCTGCCTCATGGCAAACCTGACCCGAGTCTGCTCACCTTATGTCAAACCCGACCCAGGTCTGACCCAACCCAACCCAACTCAGGTTGACCCAGGTCAACAGACCATATAGAGAGGCTTACAAATTTATCGAGGTTATGCATTTAAATAAGCCATCCAAGTTGTGAATAATTTTATATATTTTACAATACTTAGTAAATATAAAAACATTTTATAATCTACGTCTGAAATAAGTTATTCAAGTTATGATATTTACTATTTAATTTCACTTATAGAACTTAGTGGTATAAAAAGCATTTATTAATCTAAGATCTAAATATTTATCAAATAATTCATGAATATAAAGGATGTCTATTAGTCTAAGTATTGAAATAAGATTTATAAATATTGACTGTTTAATTTACCATATCTGTATTTTTTTTTGAGTCCTGTAAGTCCTGTGATTATAATACAGTAGTCACTTCAACTTAATGTTCTGAGTTGATAAAATTTTTCCAATCGATTAGTTGCTAACTATAATTGCAACTAATTGATTACGGATATCATGTGACTAAATAATCGATTAGTTATTTAGTTGTTTAAATTGTTTAGTTTGTAAGTTATATAGTTGATATTACAAAAAATATTTCATCTTTAAAATTATAGTAATGATACTTACAGATTTAGCAAAGCATTAGAAATTAAACCAAATAATGCATTTTTACAAAAGCATTAAGACTTCGTAGTAATCCGTTAAGCGGATAGAGTATCGTTTTCATATTTAACATATAATTACAAATTGAACCAGGCATGGGCAATTAAATAACTAGTTATAAATAGGCGGCTTTTCATAGGGCTGGAGCCTTATGTATGAGGCTTTGAATTTAAATATAGTAACTTATATTATCATCAAAATTTGTAGTATAATATAAATAAAAATTTAATTGTTTATTTGTTACATATAAATTTTAAGTTCACATACAGACATAAACTTGATTAATAATTCATAAAGTTATAAAAATGACAATCTCTGCTAATAACTAATCTCTATTATATACATGTACTTTTCAATTCTTATATTATAAATTATAAGATATTTTATATATAGTATATTAAATCTCGGTATGAAGAATTTTGAAAATATATATTTATAGCGACATCTATCAATTAAACATCGCCTTTTGTTGATGAAAGTTGATCAAATGTCTCACAAATCATAAGCCATATCTCAACCATTCTGATTCAAATACTAAATGCTTATCCGAAAGAGCTTGTTAGAATAGTTTTATAATATAACAATAAAGAGCTGGTAAGATGATTATTTAATATAACCATAAGGAGGGTTATTTATTGTTAACTATAAATAGCTGTTAGAATAATTATTTTTTAACACTAATCATAAAAAAATTATTAGAATGATTATTTAATACTAATCATCAAAAGTTGTTAGAATAATCTAACTATAATGAGCTGTTAGAATGATAAAGATCTGTTATAATAGTTGCTTGATTTGCTATTTTGATTTTCATGTACACTCACATGACGGTCATCTTCATTTGATACTATTTTAGAAAATTAGACGTAGATTGGTCATCTATATTTCATAGAATATCATAGCCACAATATAGAAGTTGGATTTTTATACTAAATTTAATAATAAAATCTGACAGACATCTGTTCAATTTAATATAAAAACAGATAATGGATCCAAGCTCCACTATAATAGATATATACTATAAATAATAGATATTGTATGGGTTGTAGTGAATAGCCCAGTTATACATGGGTCCATATTCCGTGCCTTCAGCATGGAATTTAAATATTAACCCGTATATGTAACGGGTTATTCAACATACCAATATAATAACTATCTTATTTCACGGTGTCTGACATAACAATCCTGTGCCAATAAATAAATGAAAAAAGCACAGGTTGTCACATAAGACCCATATTGATTAAAAATAGTTAAACTTAACCTACCATTTAATGGTAGGTCTAATATCCAGTAGTGATTAAAAAAAAAGGTAATTCAAATCTAATATATAAAACAATTCGACACTTAAAGAACTACTTAAAATTATTAATATCATGAATCAATATGAACTACGTTTATTATTATTATTATTATTATTATTAATCTGTTGCATCAAGAATCGTCCTAATCATTTTTTAATTAGTGAAATTGAAAAATAACAACTGTAAGCAAAGTACTGACTATATGATTGGTATTTACGAATAATAGTGCCTTTATGCTTTAGAGAATATCTAGTTAGTGTGAAAACTGGCAAAGTTGAAATAAAAAAATGCTCACCAGATACACCTCAACCTGAGAAGTATAATTAGTTATCAATCAATAGTTGTGTTTTCTGTTATATCATTATGATTAATAATAATAGTAATTAACATAAATTATAGTAAGTTGATAACTAGTTGATAACTGTTGATAGCTAACAATTGATTGTAATCGAACTAGTTGATAATAAATCGATTAGTTGTTTAAAATTTTTTTAAATTGATTAGTTAAAAATTGCCAACTAGTTGTTTTTTAACTAACGATTTGGATCACTACTTCAACTTCATTATATTTCATGGAACTCAATTAAGTATTCACCATATTTCCCTTTTATAGATAAATAAATTTTATAAAATGACATAGGATGGCTAAAAATTACAAAGATTGTTGATCCAAATAAATCAAAGTTCGATAATCTAAGTATTTAAAATAATCTATTCATGAATATTGCTTTTAATTTCAATCGGTAAGTTCATTAACCTAAATGTTTAAAATAAGCTATTCATAAGATATACTATTTAATTACATTAATGTTGTTAATATAAAGAATTTTTATTAATTTAAGTTAATTCATGACTATTTAAATATTTATTTATTTGCATCCGGTTAGTTGGAAGCATACAAATTATTTGCATTTACATATATTAATATGACTAAATACTCTGGTTAATTATATACAACACATGTATTTGATTCAAATAACTGATTAAGAAGTTGTGAGCAACTAAATTACTATATTAACCCAGGTCAGACCTAACTTGAGTTTTTTCTGACCCAGGTCTGACCCGACCCAGGTTTTTTCTGACCTGGGTCAGACCCGACTCGGGTTTGATCTGACCCAACCTGACCCAGGTTGGGTCTGACATGGGTCAGGTTGGGTCAGACCAGACCTAGCTAAGACCAGGACCCCGAAGGATACATATATAACTCAGATCCAGACTCAAAATTTTAATATAACTTTATACACTTAATTTTATTAAAAGCTTTATACAAAATTATCATATAAGTTCAAATTTACTATAAATTATACAATTTCAGATCTGAGTACCAGTATGACCATGTTAACCACCAAAGCCAAAAACATAATTACACAAAAAAAAGTGATGAAGAGAAAATCAGAAACCTATCTAGAAAAAGAAGGGCGGTAGTTAACCGTGTTCAAATTCAACAACAAAATTTTTAGTTCCGAAAATAAGCTACCCATACGATCGATGAACGTTGCTACATAGTAAAGTCTAAATGTTACTAAGTAAATCGATTAAAGTCGCATAAGTAACATTGTTCAGCAGATCAAAATACGTGTATTCTAAAAATTTCATACAAATCGGAGAATTTTTTATTATTTGACTTTTAATTTTTACGTTTAACGGTTTTTTTTTATAAAAAAAAAACCGTTGAATGTAAAAATTAAAAGTCTAATAATAAAAAGTTCTCCGATTTGTATTAAATTTTCAGGGCACGCGTATTTTGATCTGCTGAACAATCTTACTTATGCAACTTTAATCGATTTAATTAGTATAATTTAGACTTTACTATGTAGCGACTATAATCGATTAACCAAAATCACTTTATAAGTTACTCCCGATTTTTTTCTGCATATTTATTTATTGTTCTACAGCATATTTATTTATTGTCTACAGCATATTTATTTATTTATTTTACTTATTAAAGTTTTGTATTCAAAAATAAGCTACCCCTTTATTGTGCTTTAAATTACTTAAAATAGTAAATAAGCTACCCACGGGGGTTTTTTTTTGTTAAAAATCGGCAAAAAAAGGTAGCTGCAGTTGGTTATACAATTTAAACATATGACATATGGAAAAATTATATATAAGTCTATACAAAGCCAGATCTCAGTATTATATGTATCCTTCGGGGTCCTCTAAGACCCCTATTATCATATATGCCTTTTTTTAGAATAATTCAGATCAAGATTACTAGTATTATTATTTATTTTTTTTTTCTTAAGCAGTCATGCTAATACTTTATTAAGTTTCTTGAAATTACATATTTGCAACTACATAGAACTACCTAATATCTAAGTGTATTATTATTTATTGTAAGAACACAATATGAATTAAATGCATAACAATACTGCAATGCATTTCTGTTAAAATACAAATACATAAGAATCTAAGCAAAAAATTAAAAAAAAAAGAATCTGCTAAAAAAACTATAAATAAACCATTATTGTTAACACTGTCTAATTAAATATTCTATCTTTATCTAATAAAAATTTTTCATAGCATTAATATTAATATTCTTTTTAGTATTTTTAAAGATTATTTTTCAACTATTTTACAAACCTTTCTTGCTCTTCTTTAAGCTTTAATTGATTTGCATATTGAAGATGACTTGCTGCTGAAAATGTGATATTAATTATAATATTATTTAATTCTTTAATATAATTTAAGACCTTAGAATTGTAGTCTGAATCTTCTTCTTTAAACTCTGCTATCAAATATTTCATATATATCCTAAGTAGGATTCGAGGCACAGGGGCACAGGCATTTCTATGGGCATACCACTTGGCTGTTAAGCATGCTTAGTCATGTGATATATGTGTTATATTTGATTGTTCAGTATATTAGAAGTGAAATAACAGGTAGAACTAAAATACCAGTCTTGTAGACCATGTTTTACAATACTTTTTTGGAAGCTTAGATAGATTAGTTAAACTTGGAGATTATTAGACAAACGTGAAGTCCTCAACTTGCTCTACAACATATTCTCTTAATTGATAATTCGCCAGTCAACTGGAGAATAGACAAAATATAGCATGCTCTATCTAAATTTTTTTTCTTACTAAGTTAATAATACATGTCCACTAATTGAAAGTTGTAGAGCTCGTCGAAATGCATCTAATGATGGTTAGATCATTCAAATTGGCCAGTGGATAGTAGTTATCATCAAAAAACGATTGGCTGACTATATAAAAATCTGTGATGAAGATTATATATGAAAATAATTATAGGCAAAATGTGAAGTACTTTCATCTAAACCTTTTTTCTTACTAAGTTAATGTTACATGCCCATTAATTGTAAGTTGTAGAGCTCGTCGAGACATATCTAATAGTGGTTAGATCATTCAAATCCGCCTAGTGAATAGTGAGATATCATTAAAAAATGATTGGCTGACTATATAAAATTTTTATGTAAACAAATATTGTTTATATAAAGATTTTATATTGTTACGAGGAGAATTGGACGTCTCTTCTTGTACGATTTAAGAAATAATTCAAAGATGGCTCGCAAAGGTATGACTTAGCATTTTGCCCGATTTAGTATAAATGTGACTTGAAATTTTATATAGTCAAAGTTTGTTATATACTTTATTGGACTTAATTATATGTTAATCTGAAGATTACTGACCAGAAAAATCTAAATGACCTTCTTTTATATTTTACAACTATTATGGGAATACCTATCTAACATCATACAATACTTTATAGGAATTATGGGAGTCACTAATCTAACATTTTTAGAATTTTATAGAAACTATGAGACTACAATCATACAATACCCCTATCTATGATACCATCATACTTTGTATATTATACAATAGATTGAATAGTTTCTAAATTATTTTGCCCTGAGCATGCATGATTAATTATGCATGATTAATTTTATGCATAATCGGTTATGAATTGCCAACATGCATTGCCGATTATAATTGTCAATTATGTATTGTTACTTATCATATTATTGTCATCTGAAATGTGGCGCAGTATACTTTAAATAGTCATCCAATATATCACGTTTACCCACTGTTTACTCTGTGATACTCGCCTATGCTTATTTTATGTATCACATGCATAACTTAAATTATTTAATAACCACTACCTATATACTATTATTATTGCTAATATATTATTATATTTATATTAGCTAGTTAAGTAGAGCCTTCCCTACTATGATATCTTTTTAAAAAACATCAGTTTATAGGAGTTTTGATAATATTCTATTGGCAGTTCGAAGTTTAAAAACACTTTTGTTAAAACTTTATAAACAATAAAAGGACTCTTCCATTTGGAGTAAAGTTTATAGCTTTTCGAATGTTCTTAAAAAGCCTTATAAACTAAAACTTTATTACCTTTTCTAGATTATCCAATGGTCAAAGTTGTCGATCATACCAAATTTTGGCTGACTTTTGGTATTTTCAACGTTTTCTACTGTGGCAGCCCTGGATTGGGTACCATTTCAATTAATTCAAATAAGCATGTAGGAATGTCCCTTCTAATAGTTTCTCCGAATCACTTAGATGAATTTGGTGATGTGCCTCCCTCTCATACACGAGATAAAAAGATGTTATCTTCATGGTGTCTTGTTTGGCTGTTCGATACTAAATAAAATCGAAGAGATTAGTAAATTCCAATCTCGTATAGAGTCTTATTAAATCATTCAACTAACCCGTTTGTTTGAGAGTGATATGGTATTGAGTAGTGATAGTTGATTTTAAATTTTTTTAGAAATTCATCAATTAATGAATTCCTAAAATCCGTCCCTTGATCCAACAATAGATATTGCAGGTATCTATATTGGCATACTATATTTTCATTATAAAATCAGCGACCTTGTTAGCGTTAGTGGTCTCAATAGCCTTAGCCTCTGGCCATTTTGTTATATAGTCCGTGGCTATAAGGGGAGTGCCAGAAATCACCTGATTAGGGCTTCACTAAGTAGCTGACCCCCTACCCCCACCTGATAACTTTTCTAAGCATTTGATTGGTTAAAATTTAATAATATATATATATATTAAAAATTGGATAACTTTTGATCTACTGGTCCGTTTTGGATGATTCAACAACCAAAATGTTTGTCTTAGTGAGATGATTCTAACAAGCCCAAAATTATCAAAATCCAATTACAGGATCCCAAGATCGTTCAACTTTTGTGTAATTTAATAGTAATTTTTAAAATTAAGTAAATTTATTTTTTATATTGAGTCTGAATATATTTATATGTATTTTTTGGTGCTGAACAAGTTTACTTGGTGCATTTTGTTAGAATAAATTAGTAAAATTTTATGAATCTTAAG
>QKWP01001425.1:104011-119302 GCA_003550325.1 Gigaspora rosea
TAAACAAGTTTACTTAGTGCGGTTTGTTAGAATTAATTAACAAAAATTTGTGAATTATAAGATTTTATAGAATTTTATTAATAAAATTCTATAAAATCTTATTGTTCATAAAATTTTTATTAATTAATTCTAACAAAATGAACTAAGTAAACTTGTATAGAACCTAAAAATACATTAAATCGGCAGGGTTGCTTTTATTTTACTTGAAATTTGGAGAAAAGATGCTTAAATTTGACTTTTTTGATCAACAATCCAAAATTATGCATCTTTTCTCCAAATTTCAAGTAATATAAAAACAAACCAGCCGTTTTAATACATTTTTAGGTGCCGAACAAGCTTACATAGTGCATTTTGTTAGAATTAATTAATAAAAATTGGTGAATCTTAAGATTTTATAGAATTTTATTAATAAAATTCTATAAAATCTTATGATTCATAAAACTTTACTAAATAATTCTAACATATTGCACTAAGTAAACTCATTTAGCACCTAAAAATACATTAAATCGGCAGGTTGTTTTTAATTTTACTTGAAATTTGGAGAAAAGATGCTTTAATTTGATTTTTTTGATCAAAAATCCAAAATTATGCATCTTTTCTCCAAATTTCAAGTAAAATAAAAACAACCCTGCCGATTTAATGTATTCTTAGGCGCTAAACAAGTTTATTTAGTACATTTTGTTAGAATTAATTAGTAAAATTTATGAATCATAAGATTTTATAGAATTTTATTAATAAAATTCTATAAAATCTTATTATTCATAAAATTTTACTAATTAATTCTAACAAAATGAACTAAGTAAACTTGTTTAGCACCTAAAAATACATCAAATCGGAGGGTTGTTTTTATTTTGCTTGAAATTTGGAGAAAAGATGCTTAAATTTGACTTTTTTGAACAACAATCCAAAATTATGCATCGTTTCTCCAAATTTCAAGTAATATAAAAACAAACCAGCCGTTTTAATACATTTTTAGGTGCTGAACAAGCTTACTTAGTGCATTTTGATAGAATTAATTAATAAAAATTTGTGAATCATAAGATTTTGTAGAATTTTATTAATAAAATTCTATAAAATCTTATGATTCATAAAATTTTACTAATTAATTCTAACTTAATGCACTAAGTAAACTTGTTCAGCACCTAAAAATACATTAAATTGGCAGGGTTGTTTTTATTTTACTTGAAATTTGGAGAAAAGATGCTTAAATTTGACTTTTTTGATCAAAAATCCAAAATTATGCATCTTTTCTCCAAATTTCAAGTAAAATAAAGACAAACCAGCCGATCTAATACATTTTTAGGTGCTGCACAAGTTTACTTAGTGCAGTTTGTTAGAATTAATTAATAAAACGTTGCGAATTATAAGATTTTATAGAATTTTATTAATAAAATTCTATAAAATCTTATGATTCATAAAATTTTACTAATTTTTTCTAACAAAATGCACTAAGTAAACTTGTTCAGTGCCAAAAAATACGTATAATTATATTCGGACTCAGACCAGTCTGCAGATTTCAGACTAGACCCGGACCGGACTCATAGTTGTGTCTGGTCTGAAGTCAGTCTGAGTCTGGTCTGATCCCGGACCGGACCCAGACCAGACCAGAACTGGACTGGACCTAGGAGCACTAGTCTCAATGAGATGAATCGAATGGTACCAAAATAATCTGATTCTGATCGATATGGCACAAGGTATTCATCATAGAACTTAGGTGCACTGAATTAGATATATCTAATTATTAATTGTTTATAGAATACAAATCTTTGTTGATCTTAGGATCCTGTGATTAGAATTTAGTGATTTTAGGCTTGTTAGAATCGTCTCACTGAGGCGAACATTTGGTAGTTAAATCATCAAAAATGGACTGGTGGATCAAAAGTTATTCAATATTAAAAATTATATATATAATAATATATATAAATATCAGATATATATTTATATAAATTATATATATTATATTATATATAGGACCTGATAATTGCTCTACCCCAACCTACCTAAAAAATCAGGTGATAAATGGCGCTCCCCTAATATAAAAAATTAAAATGTAAAAAAATTACCAAAAAAAACAATAAAATTAATTAAAAAAAAAGAATAAAAAAACATGTTTATTTATTTATTTATCGGTTTGTTTGTTTATTGTTTTCTCATATTCTTACTGGCAAGTAAGTATCATAGTTATTATTTTAGAGATTATTGCAGATTATAATAGGCAGCACCTATTATAATCTGTGAAGATTATATTTTTAAAAATTTGCATAGATTTTTTGGCTAAAAATCTGCAAAGAACTGCAAAAATCTAAATTTTGAAGATCTTTGCAATTTTTTAAACAAGATTCTGCACTTATTTGATAAATTTGAAAATCATACAGATTATTAATGTTTTTAATTTCCTGATTTTATTACAATCTATGAATATTATATACTTTTTAAATATTTTTGGCAAAAAATCTGCTAAGAACTTCAAAAATCTAAAATTTGATGATTTTTTCAATTTTTTAAACAAAAAAAAATTCTGCACTTATTTGATAAATTTGAATATTACTACAGATTATTAATAGTTTTATTTTTTCGATATACAATATTGATTCCAATTTTATAAAATAGTGCTTTCACTGAGATTGGGTGTAACAGGGGTTTGGCTAAATTTTTCCTTCTTCTTTGTTACAAGTATGAACATATTTCCTTATATAGGGTGTCTTCAATTAAAAGGGCCCATTTTTATATATATTTTATTTTGAGATATTTGAGTTTAATTATTTGTTTTAATTTTTGGACTGATTCGGGATCAATCAAATTTCACGATATTGATTGGTTAAAGACTACAGGTGACTATCGTAAACTCGTAATGTGTTGGCTCTATACAGACTCATGTTATTTTTCTTTTTACATTATCTTGATTTTTTATTATACAAATCGACTTTCATTTATAATTAAAAAAGTCAATCATGTCAAAATTTATATGAATCTAACGAAAACTCATTTTTCAAAAAATGTAAAATGGGCCCTTTTAATTGAAGACACCCCATATCTTCGTATATTTGAGACCAATAATATGTATTTCATATTTTATTGAAAATGATGTTCTTGCCAAAGTGCCTCCTAATGGATGTGTATGTGTTAGAAATAGAATGGGTTCCACCTCATGCTTCTGTATTACTCGCAATAAATTGTTCTCTGGTGTTTATCTTTCTTATAAATTAAGCCTCATTTCACTACAAAAAATTGACTTTGTCCTTGAAAACTTTGCCTTTGTTGTGATGTGGTAATGTTTGTTCATTAAAATAAATTTTTAATTGTTGATATCTAGAGGATTCCATTGTCTTGAATTTGTCAGGACACCGACCATCTGGGCTAATTTTTGGTTTAACATCAGATTTATTTCGGTAATACCACTCAATCGATTTTGCACTATTAAAATTCCGGTGTTCTTGTAATGTTTTAAAGTTCGTTCATGGTTGAAGTAAAATTAAAATTTGAAAATTTAAATTAATACTTCAATTTTGTATCCGACTTTTAGCCTATCTTAGCTAAAAATAATAAAAAGTGAATATTTATTAATTACTAAAATTATTTAGGAAGAGAACCAATACTTATCCATAGGCCAGGGGCCATATTGAGACCTCAAACTAATTAACTACAAATTCTACTATTTTCTTTAATTTAAAATTTTGCATAATCATCATTTCTCTCTTTACTTTTATGATATATATATATATATTTGGATGACTCCTCAATATTTGATTTACTTCTCTTTTTCCCTTTTAGACTGACAAGAACACATATACACCCTGAATATACGCAATATCGGAGACTTATTCATGCGGGCTTTTGCACCAGTCTATGGCAACTCAACACTTACCCAGCAGTGCCTTTTACTTGTTGCATGTAATAAGAGTTCTTGGCAAAGGCTTTTATGCCAACCTGGTTACTCTCTTTTTGGAATTCAAAGTATACAAAATATTAATATTCAACCTCTTTCTTTCCCTTCTCTCTTTTTTTTTTCGTAATAGGGATTATCGTGTGAAATATTTTACCTACTTGGTACATTCAATAAGAGGTAAATAGTATCTTTTACCTTCACTCATATCTCAGACCATGCTGGGGTATAGTTTCTCGCAACTGTTCCCTTGAACTTCGAAGTACTTATGTTCAGATAAACCATTTTCTTAGGTTGCAACTAATTTCACTTTTATAGTTGTAATTCATATGATATATTTACTCTTTGTTCTACTTGCAGCTTCTGCATTTTCCTTTTAGTTTTATTGGCAGCATTCTCTTCCAACATGTTTTATTAATAATCTTAAACTTGTTTAATTTGATATTGATTGCAATAACTCTATTTTAGCATCAATCCAAACAGAATTTGGGGATCTATATGCCTTAGTTCATTCTCAACAATTGTTGTCCAGTTTATTAATCGTCAAATTCAATTAAGAGATCTGCCAAATAATCTTTGCATATCATTATTATCGTTAGTAATTAAAAATCTGATATTTCTTTGCATTAACAGTAGCATTATGTGACACATTATTATCTGCTACAATTTTACCAATATCCATATTCTAATCATCTATTTTATTTTAAAGTTTACTGTATTATTTATTATCTATTAAGTAACTTTTTCTAAATAAATTGCTTATTATTGTAAAAAAAATTTTTTTTACTACTAACTATTGGAGTTTCAAAGCTAATTTGTTTTGTAATTTAAAAGTTTGATAAATTTAACTATACTTTTTAATCGAAAGTACGGGTCTAATGTATCAACATTTTTTTTATTTAAATTTAATACTTTAATTTACACTCAGCACACGTATATGTGTAAAAACAATTTTATTTAATTAACTAGCTCTTGATTGTACATTCATGATAACACGTCTACATTCGAATGTTTTTAGTTACCCTATGCACAATTGAGTAGTTATAAGGGGAGTAACAAAAATCAGGTGATTTTTTAGGGGGGGAGGGGGGTAAAAAAAGTTGAAATTATATATAAGAACCTGACTATTTATATATTGAGGAAGAGGGAGGGGGGTAGGCCTCTGATAAAAAATAATCAGGTGATTAATGACACTGCCCTAAGGTTGTAATCTTAGTATCCAATGTGCTTTTACACCTTTTAGTTCAGAGATATTCAGCCATTTAAGTGAGATATGATCTGTTATTAAAGTAAATGGTTTGGCCCCTAGGTAGTAGGGAAGTACTCCACAGCCCATACTACTACCAAACATTCGAGTTCAGGGGCGGAATAGTTTCTTTCTGTTTATTAAGGCCTCGATTTGTATAAGCGACAACATATTCTTTATTGTCTTTGTCCTTTTGGGCTAACATGGCACCTAACTCCATACCCGAAGCATCTATATATAACAAAAATAACAAAAATATCTTATTAAAATCTGGGTAATGCAGGATAGGGGTCATAATTAAATGTCATTTTAGAGTTACAAATGCATATTATTGCTCCCTATCCACTTATAATATGTTTCTTTTTCCAGCAATTTGTGTAGAGGTCAGGCTATTTCTGCAAATCTTTTACAAAACGTCTATAATACAAGGCCAAACCTAGAGACCCCTTAGTTGTCTCAGAATAAAAGGTGTTGAAAAATTTTCTATCTTTTTTATTTTAGCTTCATCCAGCCTTACTCCTTCTTTGCTAATTACATGGCCTAAATATTGAATTTAAGAACAGAAAAATTTACACTTTTCTGGGTTTAATTTTAACCCTGCCCTACTTAACTTATCAAAATCAACTCCCAAATGTTTTACATATTCTTTAAATATACTCAATATATGTTAATATTGTTCTAATAGATGACTACATATTCCCCTATACACTCCCATAATACTTGGTTTATTAAGCATTGAAATGTTTCTGGGGCATTACATAGCCCAAAGGGCATTATATTAAATTTATATGCCCTATATTTTATCATAAAGGTGGTCTTTTCCTTATCTTTTTCTCATATTTCTACCTGCCAATAACTGCTTATCAAGTCAAGGGTTGAGAACCACTTTGCACAACCAAAAGTATCTAACTGGTCATTTATGTAGAGTAATGGATATGAATCCTTTTTTGTTACTGAGTTTAGCTTCCTATAATTTATACAAAAATGTAACTTCTTATTCTTTTTTGGTACTATAGCAACAGGAGACACCCATAGACTATTTGTCTCACAAATAAGTTCTCTTTTCTTCAACTTCATTATTTTCTCTCTAATAAACTTGTTTTTCTTATTACTAGCCCTATAATAGGATTGTCTAATTGGAGTAGTATCACCTGTATGAATAATATATATTATAGCATTAGTACAACCTAATTTGTTAAGACTTTGAGCTAACATATTTCTCCTAGCCAGTAAAAACTCTTGGACTTGTTGTTGCTGCTCTATAGTAAGTTCATTATTATCTGTAAGCACCAAAATCTGGTCTTCTATTGTTTTTTCTACCTTACTGTCATCATCTCTAATAGGAATTTCTTCAATTTTCATAAAATATAAGGCAGGATTTTCCTCTATTGTTAAAGACCATTCTAGAAACTGGCAGAACCTCGAAGAACTCTAATACAACTCAGATCTGAGTTGTATAATTTTAGTAGTATTTTGGCCAAATAGATATATAAAACAGAGCAAAATTTAAAAAAATTTACTATATAAAAATGCAGCGTTTGATGAATTTTTATACAAAATTTCATTTTTTAGAAACATCTGAATTAGTGTTCCTATAAACCTGAACTGAACTGAACTTAGGTCAAGTTCAGGTTCAGGTTCAGGTTTAGTATTGAACCTTAATATTTTTTAAAATATGTTCAGGTTCAGGTTCAGTATTGAACTTTTAGAGCTGGTTCAGGTTCGGTTCAGGTTCAGTTCATAAGTTCATAAACATGTTTAAATTCAGTCTGGTGCAGGGACAGTAATTTTATGCGGCAACAAATCATTGATTATGCATACAATAAAAGTAAATTATGTGTTTTAATGTGCATGTATTTTTTTATAATTATGCGCATACTATGCAACGAAAAATTATAATTATATGCAATTATGCAATAACATTAAGCTAATTATGCAATTCAATTATCGTGCCAGACTTTAATTATTGTATTAAATTTATCTTTTAATTTGTTAAATAAGATGCTTGCTCACAGACATAGTATTACTTTAAGTTAGAATTCTTTGATACAATCACCAATATTCTTATATATTCTTGTATAGTTTTGTAAGTATTATATGTCTGATACCAAGCTTTAAGAGTGTTATATTATTACAATTTGCATATTTCTATTGCTACGTACACAATTTTTTCAGAACTGTATTCATTAAATATTATATATACTTATTTCGTTTTACTTGAATTAATCTGCCTACTTTAAGCTCTGTATTCTGTAATTGCACACAATCTTTTTAACTTGTAAATAAGTAAGTTTATAAATACTGTAACAACTTTAAGCAAACAAATCTATAAGTATAAAATAAATAATAAACTAAATTTTAACTTACTATCCTTAAAGAATTTAGTAAATTTTGTTAACAATATAATTTTTAAGCATTACTGTTCATAATATTGTAACTGTGATAGGAGAGCTCAAGAAAATAATATAAATGACAGGCCAATGTAACTCCAACGGTGTATGTTGAGATAAAAATAAATTCGTTACCAATAGGAATGTTGATAGGTGATGCAATAACAGGTAATAATATTAAGGATAATGGTGTAAAGGCGATGGCCAAGTGATAACAATGTCTATAAGAGTTATAGATTCTGAAATGGTGCCGTAAACTAATCATAAGTAGAGTTCATTCCACAAATCCCACAAGTCAGCAATGTGAATGGCAATATCTTATTCCACAAGCTTATCCAAATTTGAGCCTTAATAAGCCTAATCGAAGTTACAAATCAATTCAGTTCATCGAATTGAGTCTTGAAAGGGTTATTAAAATTACAAGTTGAATTCAAAAGACAATTCTCAAGAGGAAATTCAGATAAGTATTCATTTTTATTTTATCGAAGATGGATGAAAAAAAATTATTCTTGCTTGCTTTAAATTAAACACTTGATCTTTAAATAACTTTAATTTTAGGGCATTTACACCCCTAGAAGCTATGTTTACATCGCTATGAGTATGTCTACATGACTACAAAGAAGCTTACACTCTACTGGGATCATTTCTGAGTCATTTCCTTGTGATTATGCAGAGATACTATTATAACACATTTAAACAGCTTGTTTTACATCCTCATGGTCTCGTTTATGTGACTTGAATAACATCCATATGATTAAGCGACTAAGCCAACTATTATTACTGTTTTAGTATAAGTTATAATAATAAAAAGAAATTAAGAATACTAAATTGAACATTTTTATCAAAATGGATAGGAATTACTAATAAAAATATGCACATGTGGGTAATATATCAGATATTGAGAAAAATAAAGAAAAATATAGAACTAAATTTTATTCATTACAATATATGTAACTATATGTATTCTTTGTAACTACCTGAAATGATTCGAATTCTGTTTAACCAGGTTGATCTTTTTGATTAATCTTTTTAATTGAGCTAATGAAATTGCCTTTAATTTTAATAATTTTGTATTATGTTGTAAAATTGCTATTTATAATAAAAATTTACCAAAATTCTTTTATTCTTTTTAAATCAATAATATAGAAAAAAAGCTGTAAAATTAAGAACTATCACTATTATAATAAAGCATAGTTAGTTTTTTTAGTGAATCAAGTGATAAATTTTGCTGATCACTATCTAAAAGGATATTGTACATTGAAAAGCTTCGTTCTACAGAACAGCTTGAAATTGGAAGCCATATGTAATCTAAAGCAATTTTAGAAAATAATGGTAATTGTTGTATTAAACCCAGCCAATATTGATTTAAATTAAATTCTTCAGTAAACATAGGGCATTCAAGACCACAATAAATACCCCACTCAATAATTAATTTGTTATTTGAATTCTGTAATTCAGTAATAATGCTATAATGATGAATATCTTTGCGCAATATATTTGAATTTAAAAATAAAAAAGGATTAAAAATTTGACATGCTTTAAAAAGTGCACGTCCTGGATGTTGAGGAATATGAATAGAAAATTTGTTATAAGCAACATCAAAAGCACTGTTAAAAATCAGATAAAACTCTTTTGGATTAAAACCAAGTAATACAATTAGACCTTCTAATTCATTACCAAAAAAATCAGCTGTGTGGTTATTTTCATTATAAGCTATCAAATTAGAAGTCTACTTTCAACGTATAGAAAAATAGGCTAATTTTGTATTTGAAAAAAAATAAAGATCTTGAACAAATTGTTTTGCGAAAATTGTAATAAAGAAAATATAAATTTGAATAAGCTTATATTCAGTTTGAGAATTAAGAAGGGACGTAATTGATATAAGAATTTCACATTGTGAATTTAAAGATAATTCGTCATTAAAAAATCCTTTCCAGTATTGAATCTGCTTATTTGTATAAAAAACCATTTCGAACCAAGTTTTCCAGCGAGTTTTTACTGGAAAAGTGATTTTTTGGGTGATACAATACCATTTAATTGTAAAAAATTTATATATCAATTTTTACGTAAAGGTGAATATGTAAAATAATCTTTAATTTTTTAAGGTTTTAACATATTCAAAATGAGGAAATACTCTCCACGTATCACTAAAATAAATATATAAAATATACTTTATTATATCTAGAATAATAAATAATAATTTCTATACAATTAATTATAATTACCCAATCAAATTTAAATATGAGTGCAGCATGGAATATGAATAGCTATGGCATTAATGGCTTTAAAACTTCTTGATATGATTTTTTCATATATGCGCTGAATCAGTAACAAAAATTCGTGGTATAGATAAAGGAATTTGAAATGCCATAATAATACTATCACAATTTTGGCCAATAGTTGTATTATTAACTTGAGATAAAAATTCTACAAAAACTAATTTGGTATTATTTTTATAAGAAAATATTGTATTAACCACACTTCGAGAACAATCATTAGTAGTTTCGTCCATTAGAATTGCAACAGGTTTGTTTGTAAAAATTGAAACTAAATTTCATAATGGTATGAAAAACTTGTGGCAAATAAAGCTATCATAATGTTGTAGCATGTGGAATAGCACCTCCTTTACGTAAGTATTTTTTAAAAAATGGTAATAGACGATCAACCTTTTCTAAAAGAATATTTGCACTAGCGAATGCATTAATTAAATCTTTAATTACAGTTTTTTTATTTTACTTGCTGAAATTGAAGCTTCAAGAGTTTGTTGATGCATAGTTTGAACTTTATTTTCATATGACTTTTTGTTTGCTAAATGAGCTTTACTATTGCAATGATTGTCAACTGTTGATTTACGGTTCCGTTCAATAGAATAATCACAATAAACACAAAAAAGTATGCCATTATCAACTCTAAGTTCATTGAAATGTTCTTTTGTCAAGTATATATTGTTACTTTTTGATTTTTTTTTATCTTTTTTTTTATTAATAAATGTACAAATTTTTGGTTTATATATTTTTTTAAAAATTTTTAATATTATAATAAAAAGCAGTTTATTTAATCACTCTATTCTCAAATTCTAATCTGTAATCTTTACATGTTTATCTAAAAAGATCTAATTGTAAAATATTAATTTAATTGGCTTTAATAACTTACCATATTAATTTAAAACATATTGATATTGTTATGGGTAATTTATACTTCTAGCATCACCTCAAATCTTTGCAAAATAATAGTTATAAAAGCCTTGAATTCAAATGCATTATATAAATTACAATGTAGATCAGATAGCAAAGCCCCAAGAAAAATTATTATTTCTAACCTAAAATAGTAAAGTTGATTTTTATTAATCCGATTGTTCAAATAAAGAAAAAATAAGTCAATAGAATAATATAACCTTATAGAGTAAAGCTTGTGGCCATGCAAAAGTATTTCATATGCTAAAATAATAATAGTATAAAAACTTTTATTTGACTTGCCTTCTTTTTCTTTCTGTAAGATGCTCAATAGTGAAAGCTGTGTGTAAGGGGCAATGAATTAATTAAAATAAGGTAGAATGAATTGGATTCAATAGTAGTAAAATAGTAAAAAGTTCGATTTTGTTCTTTTTTTTTATTAAAAAAATGAAATCAAATTTCTCTAAGTGCTCTAATCTTTATTAATTTAGCATTTAATTATTCAATTATGCAATAATTATATAACAATAGTATGTTTATGCAATATTATGCTGCAATTTCAACTAATTATGCATTATTAATCAAATTATGCGATTTATGTAGTTTTATGTAATTTGTATAAAATCACTGTCCCTGGTCTGGTGTTATATGAACTAGTTATTCTAGGTTTGGGTCAGGTTTGGTCTGGTCCAGACCAAACTCAAACTCTAAATTTTATTATTAAAACTTTATACTAAACTTAAACTCAATTATAAGTTTGGTCAGGCTAGTTCAAATTTTGCAAAGTAATTTGAGTCTGAGTAAAAATATGTGTATATTTTGATACTGAACAAGTTTACTTAGAGTGAGAAGTATAAATCAGTTAGTAAAATTTAGAGAATCATAGCATTTTGTATAATTTTATTAATAAAATTATATAAATTTCAAAGATTCTCTAAATTTTACTAATTGATCATAACTTCTTTATATAAGTAAACTTGTTAAGCACCAAAAAATACATTAAATCAGCATAATTTTATTTTATTTTCTTTAAATTTTGTGTCAAAGATGCTTAATTTTGAATTTTTGATAAAAATTTCCAAAATTAAGTATCTTTTCTTCAAATTTTAGAAAAGTGAAATAAAACATACTGATTTGATGTATTTTTTGGTGCTTAACAAGTTTACTTAGTGCAATAAGTTATGATCAATTAGTAAAATTTAGAAAAGCATAGAAATTTGTATAATTTTATTAATATAATTATACAAATTTCTATGATTCTTTAAATTTTACTAATTGACTTTAATTTCTTGCACTAAGTAAACTTGTTAAGCACCAAAAAATATATTAAATTAGCATGTTTAATTTCACTTTTCTTAAAATTTGAAGAAAAGATGCTTAATTTTGGAAATTTTTATCAAAAATTCAAAATTAAGCATCTCTGACACAAATTTTAAGGAAAATAAAATAAGATATATATTATGATGTATTTTTTGGTGCTAAACAAGTTTACTTAAATCAAGAAGTTATGATCAATTAGTAAATTTAGAGAATTATAGAAATTTGTATAATTTTATTAATAAAATTATACAAATTTCTATGATTTTCTAAATTTTACTAATTGATCATAAATTCTTGATTTAAGTAAACTTGTTTAGTACCAAAAATACATTATAATAGTATAACTTATTTTATTTTCCTTAAAATTTGCGTCTAAGATGCTTAATTTTGAATTTTTGATAAAATTTTTCAAAATTAAGCATCTTTTCTTCAAATTTTAAAAAAAGTAAAATAAAATATGCCAATTTGAAGTATTTTTAGTGCTTAACAAGTTTACTTAGTGCAAGAAATTAAGATCAATTAGTAAAAGTTAGAGAATCATAGCATTTTGTATAATTTTATTAATAAAATTATACAAATTTCTATGATTCTTTAAATTTTACTAATTGATTCTAACTTTGTGATTTAGGAAAACATGTGTATATATTATGAACCTGAACATGCTCATGAACCTGAACTAAACATGAACTGAAATTTTTTAAGTTCAGGTTCAGGTTCATGTTCAATAATTTTAAGTTCAGGTTCAGTTCAGTATAGAACTTTTAGAGCAGATTCAGGTTTAGGTTCATTGAACTAAACCTGAACCTCTATTGAACTGAACTGAACTTCAGAACCCTAATCTGAAATGTATCAGAGTTCTTCGTGTCCTAAACTGACCCTCTACCTCATTCATTTCCTCTTCCTTTTCATACTCGAAATCATCAAAAGTATCACCCCTTAGATCTTATACTTGTCACCTTCTTGGTATGGAACAAAAGTTTCAACCCCATTGTTCAATATAAGTACTGTTATAGAATAGGTTTTAATTTTGGTAAAAATTAGTTTGAAAATTAGAACTTAATAAGGAAATTTTGTAATAACTGTATTTAGAAATAGTGATATGCGAAATTGATGTGCAATGACACTCAATGACGCTTAGCAACGCTTAACGATGCTTAGCGACGCTTAGCTCAATAGATATATAAACCCACCTTATTTCCCTTAGTTTTAGACAGATCCAGACATTGTATTTTATCTTTACCTATATATTAATTATCCTCCTCTCTTATTATTAATAAACTCTTGGGATTTCTAAGGAACAGACACCTTGGAATAGCCCTCTTGTTAAATTAATAAACTGTGTATTATCTCTTGTTGTTTTATACCGAACTGCCTCAGAGAAGTGTGTAGTTTCTTACAGACATAAAAGAAACTATACTTCCCTCTTGCACACCGCTTCACGCCCAAAGTAAGGGATCTCAGGAGCCGTGTGATTGTTACTTTATCGGAATTAAAGAAGGCTTCCGGTACTGTAACATTTGGTGCCTTCTGGCGGAAACCTATTTAAATTATTGGATATTATTAAAGAATTTGGAAATCTTATTATTACTTTTGGCAGAAATTTAATTATTTTTTTTGGCTGTTACTAACCCTCTTGCTGTTGATTGCACTCTTATTATTCTCTTACAACTTACTTGGAATTTTCTTTTTGTTGGATACTAACTATTTACTATATTTAGGAGATTAAAATTTTGTTAACAACTTACTACTAACCTTTTATTTTGGAGGTATTTTATTATTCTTTTATTAGTTTCCTTAAGACTTGGGAACTGCCTTTTCTATATGAATAGAGCGTATGAACTATACTTAGAACAAATTGAAGTACACGAAACAAGTCATCCTTCCTCACTTGCGGTAGACGTTTTGCAAGCCTACCATCCTGATTTATCCTGTACTATCTGTTACCCGGTTGCTAATTTATACCGTCCCTTTCGCCGATTCTGGGGAACGTATCGAGACAATTATTTTGCTACCCAATACTCACAAAAGACAAACGACTCTTACTGTATTTTAGTTGCTGCTACTGATTATAATACTGCTAGAGCTGCTGCTCGAGATATTGTTTTTAGTTGCCGCTATAACAACGACCTATTAGACCCAAAAGAAGTTATTGCTGGTCTACTCCTTGCACATACCCCCTATACTCTTGCACCTACCTTACCTCTTAATTTTGAAGCTACTCTACTTGACCTTCACATTGAGGACCTCTTACCTTCTACACCTGCTTCAACTCGACCAAGGACTGAAAACCTTCTATTCAATTTTCAAAATCAACTAGGAAGAACTGAATTAAATTTTGACGTTTCTCCACCCAGATCTATATTCACCTTAGGACCTGAACAATTAGCTGATACTGGTGTTGGTTCTTCCACTAATACTTATATACCAATCCCTCCAAGCCTTGCACTTCCTTCTTCACCTATCTCAGAAATTCCATATCATTATACTCGAGAAACTACTCCTCCTCCACGAAATCGCCTCTTTCGCTATTTACAACAAACCTTTTCTCCTGCTCGCACAACTGTTCCTCCATCTCCTCTTGTAACTGAATATTACCCAACTGTTAATTTAGATATAAACGTTACCCCACGCCATACACCTCCATTACTTAATACTCCTCCTCTTAACGACCAAAATTTAATTGACCCTCTCGACCATTATATTCAAAACCAAGACGCTACTATTGTTAGAGCTGACTCTCCTCCACAATTCGAGGAAATAAATTTACAACCTCTTGTTGAAGAATTAAACCCTATCTTACCTCCTAACCAACCAGAAAACCTAATGGGTGATCAAGCTTAACAAGTTGCTGCACAAGCGATAACTGATCTTGCCAATGCCCTTGGACAAGGCCCTGAGAAAACTCTTATTACTGTTGCAGATTTTTACGGTGACGGAACCCAAGACCTGCTGACTGGCTGAAGGAATTTCGAAGAGCCGCTACTGCCAACCGATGGAGTGCTGAACGGAAACTTAAGCTTGCTCCTGTGTACCTTAAAGGTGTTGCTCTAGACTGGTATACTGCTTTAAACCCGGTACCCAATGCTTTTAATGATAACAACAACCAGAACTGAAGTTTCCAGCATCTTTTTAAGACACATTTCTATACTACTAAGCAAAAGGCCCTTTGGCAAAAACAACTTTTCGAAATTAAGCAAGGACGCACCGAAACAGTGGATGGATATGTCAACCGATTTCGTACATTGCAAACGAAAGTGGACCCAACTGGTGTTTTTACTG
>QKWP01001425.1:126886-137210 GCA_003550325.1 Gigaspora rosea
GGATACTATCGCCAATTTATTCAAAACTTTTAATCAATCGCCCGCCCTTTGAATTCTCTTCTACAAAAGAATGAACCCTATCACTGGCAAGACAAACAACAAAAAGCTTTTGAAGAATTAAAATCTAGACTCATCACTGCCCCTATATTAGCCTACCCCAATTTTAAAGAGACATTTATACTTGCTACCGATGCTTCTTATAATGGCTTTGGTGCCACACTAAGCCAACTAGATAGGAATAGAAAAGAACATCCGATTGCCTATGCTAGTAAAATTTGCGAAAAGAAGAAATGAATTATGCAGCAACTGAACTTGAATGTGCTGCAGTTGTATGGGCCATCGAACATTTTCACAAATATTTAGGCGCTACAAAATTAATCTTAGTTACAGACCACTCAGCATTGAAATGGTTACGTACTGCTGAACCCAAAGGAAGAATTGGAAGATGGATCTTGAAGCTCCAACCATACAATTTTGGAATTATTCATAAACCAGGCCGAATTCATTCAAATGTTGATGCCCTCTCTCGGTTACTGACTCAGACCATTGTACCTAATAAATTATATGAATCTTGACCAATATCATAATCTTTAGTACTATTTGGACACAGACCAATTTCCAGATGGATTTACTGACCAAGAACAAAAACGACTTATGACCCAGGCTAAATACTTTGAAGTTAGACATCACCTTCTCTATAAAAAGAATAAAAGGAACTCAGGCAGACCACTTAGAGTTATAAAATGGACAGAAGTTGAACCAGTATTATATATGATGCATAAGCACCCCACTGCTGGACATTTGGGAACTGACGCTATGTATTATAAAATATCTGACCGCTATTATTGGGATCAAATGTATAGAAATATACAAGAATATGTGAAGACTTGTGAGGAATGCTAAAGAATACAAAAAGGTCATAGGAAAGAACCTTTACACCCTATACAAATAGGAAGAGCTTTCGAACGTGTTGGAATTGACCTTGTAGGCCCTTTGCCTATAACTAAACAAAACAATCGATATATTATTGTCGCTACCGAATACCTTACACGATGGCCAGAAGCTTGTGCTGTTCCAGATGCTAGTGCTAATACACTCGCTCAGTTTATATTTGAAGAGATCATCTGTAGACATGGAACTCCAAAAATTATATTATCAGACCAAGGTCGCAATTTTATTAGCGAAACTATTAGAATTCTCTGCGAGAAATTTCTTATCAAGCACAAATTCTCTTCTCCCTACCACACTCAGACAAATGGGATGGTGGAAAGATTTAATAGAACATTGTGTGAATCACTTGCAAAAGTGAAAGGAGATGATGATTGGGATTTGCGTATACCTGCTGTTCTCTTAGCATATAGAACAAAAAGACATGCTACCACAGGATATACTCCCTTTCAACTTATATATGGAAGATATGCTACCTTACCAATCGAAGCACTTTTTCCCGTAGAACCTGTAGAAAGTAATAATGAAATAGACTTACAAGGAAATATCCTCTAACGCGCTTATGATTTAATAGAGAAAATACCAAACTACCAGAATCAGGCCAGACAAAATACCGAATGATCACAGCAAAAACAAAAAGCCCGTTTTGATGCCAATATTCGAACAGAGACATTTGAAATTGGTGATAAAGTGTGGATACAAAGAAAGGAACTAGAGGCCTCCCGCTCAGCCAAATTTGAAGATAAAAGATTTGGACCTTTTCTTATCCATGAGAAATTAGACAATGGTGCTTATAAATTACAGACAATAGAAGGAAAAATTTTACAAAAATACTATAATAGTGATCGTCTTGCTAAATATCACGAGCCACAAACTTGGGAACCAGTAGTTGTTATTGATTTCCTTAGAAATTTCTAGAAGAAATTTGATCTACAAGGGGATGAAACACACAATTTAATTCGTAAAACCTCAAAATGTATTTATACAACTACCCCTTTTGGAATTTTCCCAAAAATGACTACCCCTACATTGCAACCTCAAACCTTGTTAGCCCTCCAATACCTTTTTCAGACATAGAAATAAGATAATGCCGCCCAAAATTATGCATTGTGGATTACATCACAATGTATATGGTTATGTGATAATAATGATACCACTCAGACTATTGACCTTACTAATGTAATTACTTCCTTTCTTGAGCCAGACTCAAATAATTTTCTGAACACTCTAGAAGACACAGAGAAGTTAGAAATTAATTCACCAGGAGTAAATGACACAGAAGAAATAAACCCAAACTTGGAACTGGAAGACATACAGGAAGAAACATTAACCGTTCCAACTACTAATCCCCAAGAAGACACTCCTGCTCCATTACCTGGGAAATTAACCAAAATTATACAATATATTATTCAACCTTGTGGACCTCTAACTCAGACATCTATTCCTCTATATACTGGAATAACGTATCAAGAGAAATTGCAGAAAATTCTCAAACGAATTAAAACTCGAACTAGAAACAGACAAGACCAGACTAAGCTGCTCGAAGCTTATTATTATCTTGGTAACCTTATAGACAAGTACCCTGATGCTCATGAAGATATTCAATCAATAATTGAGAAGACTCAAGGAGAAAGAAGAGCCCGAGACACATGGAAGTGTGCCAGACAGATGAAATTGCTTTTCTCTAATCGACCTCTAGAAAATATCTCTCGAACAACCTATATTACTTATACAATGATTACGAGGTTAACTGATGCCGAACTTTCTCAAGTCCTTCCCCAAATTAGAACTCACGGAGTTCGTTCTTAAAGGGGAGAGAAATGTTATAGAATAGGTTTTAATTTTGGTAGAAATTAGTTTGAAAATTAGAACTTAATAAGGAAATTTTGTAATAACTGTATTTAGTAATAGTGATATGCGAAATTGATGTGCAATGACACTCAATGACGCTTAGCGACGCTTAACGACGCTTAGCGACGCTTAATGACGCTTAGCGACGCTTAACGACGCTTAGTGACGCTTAATGACGCTTAGCGACGCTTAACGACGCTTAGCGACGCTTAGCTCAATAGATATATAAACCCACTTTATTTCCCTTAGTTTTAGACAGATCCAGACATTGTATTTTATCTTTAACTTTATATTATTTATCCTCCTCTCTTATTATTAATAAACTCTTGGAATTTCTAAGGAACAGACACCTTGGAATAGCCCTCTTGTTCAATTAATAAACTGTGTATTATCTCTTGTTGTTTTATACCGAACTGTCTCAGAGAAGTGTGTAGTTTCTTACAGACATAAAAGAAACTATACTTCCCTCTTGCACACCGCTTCACGCCCAAAGTAAAGGATCTCAGGAGCCGTGTGATTGTTACTCTATCAGAATTAAAGAAGGCTTCCAGTGCTGTAACAGTACTTTAACCAATTGATTGAATAATATAAATATAACTTTTGTTTGTCAAAGTATATTCTCATATTTGCTTTTTGGAACCAATCAGTTCCCAACAATAAAGTATCATCTGACCAGTGTTTAAAATAGGATTTAAAATTTACCGGTGCAAAGCAAAAAAATCTTGTTTTTATATATTAAAAACTGGTTTTTTTGCTCAAAATTTTATCAAAATACCGGTGGATCCGGATTTTTACTATGCTATTTTAAACACTGCATTTGACTACTCTAACACCTGTAAAGAGATGGAGATAATTATGCTTTGTACTATAATTTTAACATTTTTTACTTTGCCTAAAGTTTTAGCTTTGGCACCTGTTGCCATAACTACAACTATTACAGATTCCTTGTTGATTTTTAAACTGAGATTATCTAGCAATCTTTTGAATATAATGCTCACTGCTGCCCCTGAGTAGGATCCCAAAATATATATAGATAGGTCAGATTAATTATAGGTTACTAAATAAAAAAAAATCTGCAAAAAAAACTTAAAAAATAAGCAAAAAAATTACTATAAATGAAAAAGATTTGTATAAAAAGCCTCAAAAATAAGCAAACTTATACCTGACCTATCTATGTATATTTCGGGGTCCTTCCTGAGTCCAACACAGCTAGAATTCAGTTATTTTGGATTCTAATGTAGCACCTAGTAGCAGTCATCTGACGCATTTCTTCGAAGTTCACAAAGTTTGTCTCCCGTGAAGATATAGGTCTTTTTAATATATTAGCTAAATTCTTTGTCTGATTTGGGTACTGGAAAATTTGTTCTACCATAGCACTAATTGGTATTGATTAAATGTCATTGGCAACATTATAGGGTTTTAGTTTATCTATAACCGATAGCTATATTTCCTCTTGACTTTATTGGTAGGATCTTCAATATTTAAGGGTAGGGTGTACAAATTTCCAATTTCATATAAAATTGATAGTAGATCAATTTTGTGTAACCAATTTATATGATATCATATAATTTATATGTAAACATCATATGATCTAACCAATCAATTCTTTGTACAACCTACAAAAATCATATAACATCCTACAAAAATTTAATTATATGTAAAGTTGATTTTTTTTAAAGCAATGGATATTGCACAACTTCATTATTATAAACAAACTATTTAAAACTAACTATAATATAAATTTTATACAAATTAGTCAAGATCTTAAAAAAATTTATCAAAAGCATTTTTTTTATTTACTATATAAAATTCTAATCTACTATGTAGATCATATAAAAAATGATCTATGTTCACCCTACCCTTAAAACAGGATTGTTAATGACCTCTATTCTCGACTTTTCTCTTTCCTCTGGTATTGGTTGAATCTTGTCCAATTTCCTATCTTTTAGTTAGTTATTCCAATTAGGATTAATGGGTCGTTTTTGAATCCTTGGGTTTACGGACTCATTTCCAAGATTATATACATTTGATTATTTTGCCCATCATTATCCAGATGTATTTCGCAATAATTTACTTGTTTATTCTGGTTCTATTGTTTTCTATCTTCTCTAAACTTATTATTCACACTTTTCTAAAACAAGCACTCTCTAGCTATATGTTCCATCTCTCTATACTTATAATACAGTATCTCACTCTTTTGTATCAATGACTAGCTCCCACTATCAGCCTTATCCAACTTATAAGCTAGAGCAGTGTAATTCAATACCATTTCATCAATTTTTTTCTTAATATCGCCTAACTTATTCTTTAATTTTGATTGTCTTGCTATTTCCAAATTATGCTAGCCATAGTAGTTGCTGCTTCAATTTTTCTAGCCATAGCTACAGGCCCATTCAAACTTTTTGGTGCGGCGATGGCAACTAAAGCAGCATTCATACTCTTAAACCACTTAAAAATATCCTTACTATATACTCATATGAAAGACAATTATTAGTATTTACCTGATTGAGCAATTTGTAGTATACGTATTCACTCTTTCATGATCTTGTTGAGTCAAGGAATTGTGTTCCATTTGCCAATAATGTTGCTTTTCTGGAGGTGTAAATTGCTCTACCAGAAGATGATAAAAACTTTTTTCCTTTCTTCATCGTCTTCATTCACAGTCTTCTAGTACATAATACTATTTCTCACTTCCCTATTCCAATCAGCTGCTACATCACCAAAATTTGCATGGGGATTACTATCAATTTTTATCATTATAGATAGTAATCGATTTAAATTCCCCATGACGAGGACTATTGATTAAGATAGTAATTGATAATAATTGGTAAAAATCGATAGATATTAGATTAAAAATCACGAATAACAATACTATTATACTTGTATATTTATTTTTAAGCATTTTACAGATTTTTGCATGTTTTCACATGTTTTTACAAGGTTTCACAATTTAATATAAAATTTTATATTTTTTTATTTATTTTTATTTATTATTATTATTATTCATTATATATATTTATATTTTTAATCAATATTATATATTTTATTATATATTATTATACATTTTTTATGAAAAAATGAAAAAATAACAAAAAAAAATAAAACAAAAAAAACTAAACCCGAAAAAAATAATAAAAAAAACAAAAATGAAAAAATAGTAATATTTTGAACCTTTTTGCACTTCATTGTATAATACTAACTCTATACACCTATTTTTCTCACCCTGCAGTAAGCTATTATTTCTTTTCTTCTTTGTTTTACTATAATATTCATTTATATTCTTTTATATTCGCTACTTCCTAAAATAAAAAAATAACAAAGAAAATAAACCCAAAAAAAACAACAATACCAAAAATAGTAATATTTTAATCTACTTTCATACTTTGTCACATAATACTAGCTCTATATACTTATTTTCTTATCCTATAGTTAGCTATTATTTCTCTTCTTTTTTGTTTAACTATCATATTTGTTTATATTCACTAATATTCGCTCATATTCGCAACTTTCTAATAAGTAAAAAAAAAACAAACTAAAAACAAAAAACAAAACTGAAAAAAATAACAAAAAAACAAAAACAAAAAAAAACTATAATATTTGCTTATATTCGCTCATATTCGACTATATTTGCTTATATTCATGACTTCTTGCAAAGTGCCAGAGATATTAGAATTGGTGTTCTTGTAAAGTGCCAAAAAAGTCAAGTCGTTTTTTTGCAATTGTCGAAGGTTTTCGCAAAGTGCCAGAATAAAATAAATTAATAAAAATAAAACAAAAAAAAACAAACCCAAAAAACATGAAATGAAGAATAAGTAAAATAAAACCTTGCAAAAACTTGCATTCTTGAAATTTATAAACTGCTATAGAAATTAGTTGTATATCTTTGCAAAGTGTTGAAAGGCTGAGTTGGCTTGTGCAAAGTGTTGAAAAGTCATTGGGTCTCTTGCAAAGTGCTAGTGATAAAGTGTAGAAAAAAATAAAATAACTAAAAAATTAAAAAAATAAAAAATAAAAAAAACAAAACAAAACTAAAAAAATAAAACGAAACCAAAAAAAACAAAAGGAAAATGAAAATCAATGTAAAATTGACAGAAGATCTAAATTATAAACAAAAAAATAAACAAAGATCTAATCTGATCTTGTAGTAAAATTATCAAAAATCATCGAAACATTTTAAAAATATTAGTCAAACGCGTTTTGATATGATCTAGGTTACAGATCTATGAAGTATTCGAAATATTAAAAAAAAAAGAAAGGGAAAAAAAGAGAAAAAAAAGTAAAAGGAAGAGAAGAATAAAAGGGAAAAAGGGGTAAAAATTGCACAAAATGGTCTTTTTTTTTTAAGTTTTTTCATATATTTTATGGAATATATATTTATGATTTATAGTAGTTTATGAATTAAATTGGCTTAAGAGATTTTGAACATTGTTTTTTTTTTTTTACCCAGTGATTTGGGTTAAAATTTTTATGACGGATATGTAATCATTAAAGATCTATTAATCATTATATATCATTTTAAATAATTACGATTATAATCGATTTATAGATATATAATATAGAAAATGATATATATCGATTATAGATATATATCAATTTTAGCTAGTTAATCGATATAAAACAATTAACTGTTATATATCAATTAATATATATATATATATAAGTTGCTGATGTACTTATTTTAGATACCCTGAGGCAATTTGTAACCTACTTTTCCATTCCAATTATTAGTTTCTGCCGCATGTTCAAAGTTGTCAAACTATTCAATAGGATCTTTGTAATTGGTAATAAAGAAACTTTTAATTTAGCCATGGTTATTTTCCTTAGAACTTGATTTGCTAGATATCATTTCTATAAATTCTTTAAATTTTTTAGCATTCATTTTTGCAAAAATATTTTAACTTGCTTTTAATATTCAAAGTTAGAAGTTCTAATATCTTACAGTTGCCATTAATTGTTACAAGAAGAATAGGATGTCTCTTCTTGTATGATTTAAGAAATGATTCGAAGATGGCTTGCCAGAGGCTTGGCTTGGCATTTTTGCATGATTTGGTATAAATGTAACTTGAAATTTAATATAGTCAAAGTTTGTTATATACTTTATTGGACTTAATTATATGTTAATCCGATGATTACTAACCAGAAAAAAATCTAAAACAACCTTCTTTTATATTTTGCAACTATTTGGGAATATTTATCTAACATCATAAAATACTTTACAGGAATTATAGGAGATACTAATCTAACTTTTTAAAATTATATAACCTATGGGACTACAATCGTACAATACCCCTATCTATAATGCTATCATATTTTGAATTTTATGCAATAGATTGAATGGTTTCTAAATTATTCTGCTATAAGCCGAGCCCTGAGTATGCATAATCGATTATATATGATTAATTTTATGCATGATCAGTTGTGAATTGCTAATATGCAGTGCCAATCATAATTGTCAATTATGCATTGTAATTTATGCATGATTGATTGTTATGCGCAGTGTACTTTAAGGGTAGAGAGTACGTAGATCATTTTTATATAGTTTTTATATAGTATTTTGAAATTTTCATATAAAATTGACATATGCTACTAATAAAACTTTTTTAAATTACAACTAATTTTTATTAAAATTTTACAAAATATAAATAAAACAATTTATCTATTATGGTAAAATTTTTAACTATTATTATATTTTAAAAAAATATACTTGTATATATTATAAAGTTTTTCTGGGTTGGCCAAAAATTTTCTGGGTTGCACAAAATTGCTAATGCTGATTGGTCAATTTACATAAATTTATAAGTTAGTTTTATTACTAAATTTTAATACCTAATCTTTAAAATTTCAAATCTTACTGAGTTTTTGACCAATTTTAATGATTTTACTATTATTAGAATCAGAAAAGCCTGCTCTACAAACTTGGCTTAAAATATGGTTAGATTATTTATTATAATTTTTCATAAAATTAAATATAAAAAAAATTTACCATTAAGTTTATATATAATTTTAAAATAGTATCCTCTACCTTTAAATAGTCATCTGATATATCACATTTACTCCATAACAATATAGTCAGCCAATAGTTTTTTGACAATATCTCACCATCCACTGGGCTAATTTGGATTATCTAACCACTGTTAGATGCGTCTTAATGATTTCTACAACTTTTAATTAGTGGGCATGTATAGCTAACTTAGTAAGGAAAAATGTTTTAGATAGAAGCATTCCACATTTCGCCTATAGTGATTTTCATATATAATCACCATCACAGATTTTTATATAGTTAGCCAATCATTTTTGATGATAACTTGCTATCTACTAGGCTGATTTGGATGATCTAACCACTATTAGATGCGTCTCGATGAGCTCTACAACTTTCAATTAGTGCACATGTATCGTTAACATAGTAAGAAAAAAGTTTTAGATAGAAGCACGTCACATTTCACCTATTCTCTAGTTGACAGGCAGATTATCAATTAATTCAACTTAACAACTTGTATATTATATCTCACTGATCGAAGTTATAAGTAATAGGAGGAGATTATATTGTGGAGTACGTGTATGAAGTGTAAAGTGAAGAAAGTATTAAAAATTGTTAATGGAGATATAGTAGTAATTTTGAGAGAAGCTAGTGTATTTGTAATAATATTAATAACAGATTGTTGAATATTATTGTTATTGTTTGAACAGAGGAGTAAGTGTAAAGTATCTTCGGTATCTGAACAGTGGCAGCATTTTGATGTAGGATATAAATAAGGGTACCGAATATGAAGATTTTCCATAGTTGGAAGATTGTTAGTTAAGATTTTAATTCTAAAAGAATATTTAAAATGATTGTGTTCAAGTGTATTTAGTATGTCAAAACATAGTGTCCAATTAATTTTAGGTATATTTTTAAATATTTTGAGAGTAGACCAGGAATATAGTTCTTGTATAGTATATATATTTTTGATGAAGGTTCGTATTTTGGAAGGAATAAGATGACTATGCCATTGAAAATAAATTGGTAGATTTAGAACATTATGAATAATTTTAAGTATTGGTTTATTAGTTCCACATTTTGCAAGTAAGTTTGCTTGATTGTAGAATGAGTTAAGATTTGATTTGACTTTGTGTAAAGTGAATGAGATGTTTTTGATAGTGTTACAGTACCGGAAGCCTTCTTTAATTCCGATAGAGTAACAATCACACGGCTCCTGAGATCCCTTACTTTGGGTGTGAAGTGGTGTGCAAGAGGGAAGTATAGTTTCTTTTATGTCTGTAAGAAACTACACACTTCTCTGAGGCAGTTCGATATAAAACAACAAGAGATAATACACAGTTTATTAATTGAACAAGAGGGCTATTCCAAGGTGTCTGTTCCTTAGAAATCCCAAGAGTTTATCAATAATAAGAGAGGAGGATAAATAATATAAAGGTAAAGATAAAATACAATGTCTGGATCTGTCTAAAACTAAGGGAAATAAGGTGGGTTTATATATCTATTGAGCTAAGCGTCGCTAAGCGTCGTTAAGCGTCGCTAAGCGTC
>QKWP01001426.1:0-14613 GCA_003550325.1 Gigaspora rosea
TGAAAAGTTGTCAACTATTCGATTTTTCAACTAACGATTTGGAACACTACTACAAACTCCGGAGTATTACATAGTGCTTAGCACATAGTACTCCAGGTTATACTCTGGGTTATACTCCAGGTTACACTTTGGAGTATGCTCTGATTCATACTTCAGTGTGGTGTGGTGTTAAGGGATACTCTGCCAGAGTATGCACCACACCACCCTGGAGCACTCCGTTAACATCCCTAGTCACCCAGTTGTAATCGGTGATCCGGCTATCCGAATAAAATGGGTCACCCGGTTATGTATGGGTGACCCGGATAACTGATTAGCGAAGTAAGTCAACAATACAACTAAATACATAATTTTAAAGAAATTTCGTATAAAGAAGCATTTCCTCCTATGACTTATTGACGGGTGACCCATTTATTGACGGGTGACCTGTTTATTGATAGATGACCCGTCTATTGACGGATGACCCGTTTATATACTTAAACCGGTTTGTCAAAAATATGACCCGATAGTAATTTTTTCGGGTCGGGTTATTGGTTTCAAGGCTATCTGGGTCAGAGCTTGGAACCCTACTTATATTTGGGGTCGTCTAAAGCAGGTGCGTTCACGTGATATAAAGCCAATCAAATCGTAAAATTTGATCTTTACGGATCAGCCCGACGAGACAAAAACAAAGAAAAAAGGAAAAAATGCCGAAATACAAAAAACGAGTGTCTAAACCTGTATAGGAGCATTAATAAAAAATGTCAGGAAGATAATTTTACTTATAAGTAAGCCCTAACCCTAACCCCTAACTAACCCTTACCCTAATTTTAATTAAATAATCAAAAACATATAAACGCACCTGGCTTTAGCCATCCCCCCAAATTGGCGGATATGTGAGCAGCATAATAATAAGCATAAACAACGTTTTCAACTTTGCGATACTTGTAAATCTCCTTTTTTAGCTAAAAATAGATGACACATGAACTTGGAACTACCTTTATAGAGAGATCGGCGCATAAGGGCGTTAATAAAAAAAATTAAAATAGACATGCTAAATAAGTGATACAGAGGTTTTTTCTTATAACACTGAATTTAATATTCAGGTTATATGTTATTACCAGGTATCGAACCTGGAATTTTCTCACCATAAATGGTGCACTAACGATTATACTACAAAGTTTAATATTGAAATTTTTTTTTTTTGTAAACTTAAACAGTCTTGCTGGTACTTTATTAATTAGTTTACATATAATAACCTAAGTTATACATATAATAAACCCCATAGATTATAAGTCCAACATCATCCGGCTGCGAAAACCGTGCCCAGATGTGATCTGTCGCACTAACTCCCATAGATATAAATATCTATTGAGTTAGGGACCTTGTTAACCCTGTCAAAGACTAACTCTTTTAGATTCTTCCTATCTAAGCAACCAAATAGGATAATCTTATCCTAAAAAAAAATAAAACAGATAAATGAAAAACAAGGAAAAATAAAAGGGGGAGAAACATTTCAAACCTAAACGAATAACCCAAGTATATAAAAGAAAAATAAAGGAAGACAAAGATAGAAAAAACAAAAGAGAAAACAATGACAGAACTGAAAAGTGTACTATTAAACCTGTACTAGATTGTAAAAATTATATAATACACTAACGAATAAGTCTCTACTTTATATTCATCTAAGCATTATATATAAAATGAGTAAAATCATAAAAAACCCATAGAAAAAACCCGTAGAGAAACTTGCGCCTGAAAGAACCTTCTGGAAAGAAATTTCGTATCGGATTTTCCTTCAAAAGACTTCATGTATCATTCATTGTTTATTTCATTAGGCCGAAAACTCACTCGTGACTTAATTTAGATTAGGCAGGCGTCTTCCCAATTAGAACGAAGTAAACATTGTCGATCTTTTGAAGAGGGTAAGCTGGATTTTCCACTTTTTGGTGAAATTTCAAAAAGCCCAAGGAGAAATAGAAAGAGTACCAAAATTGTAAAAAGCATAAGAGTTATGCTTTGAAGAATAATATATCTGACCAAAAGACTACTTCTGCCTAAGCCTCTATAGCTTTTGACAAAAAACTTCAGGGTTGTTGCCCTACTATGTTTTCTATAGTAATGAAGACTTCCACCCAGAGAGCAAGGAGAAATCTTTTTCAGCTCTATTTCAGTTATCTCACATCCGATCTGAAACTCTTTATCCAAGACGCTTCTAGATAAAGCTTTTGTTATGTACAAATATACTAACTTCAAAGTTTGCATAGGTCGAATTTTTGTGGAAAAATTTGGTACGAGGGATCGTTAGAAAGAGTTTTTGTAATATTGAAATTAATTTTCTACTTTATTATTTAATAGATAATTTGTATAACACTTTTTACAATGCGCCTAGTAATTTAAATCAACTTTTATTACAGTATCCCTTAAACTGTAAGCAATTCCAGGCAAATTTGCCTGGAAAATTGCTATAAATATACTTATGATCTACTTTTTTTAAAATTTAAAATATTTAATTAAAATTTTTTTTGATAATATTTAAAAATAAAGATTATATTATAGTAGTATTTAACTTTATATTATAAGAAAAAAAGTTTAAGTTGTTTATAAGCTAAAAATAGACAAATTTTGAAAAAAATTTTAGCCAAAAAAATTATTTACTAATTCTTGGCGAACTCTATAAATATTATCTCTAGCCTCTTGTTTTTAATATATATTGTAGTTTATAAAAAGGATTACAACTTTTATTATTGCAACATTTGTGATTTACTTGTAAAAATTAAGACTTGTATTAGAAGTAAAAATTTTTTTTATAGACAGGAACATATAAAATTTAAGAAAATCTAAAGAAAAATTTTATAGTAAAAATTTTAAAATAAAAACTTTAAACTTTTATTACTTTAAAGGTTATTAATAACTTTAAAAAATTTTCATAATAAAGTTTATAAAATATATTTTAAAGAAAATATTCTATAAGTAAAGTATACCCTATATTCTTAATAAAATTTTATTTTATTTAAAAAATTGTAAATATTTCTAAAAATTCCAGGCAAATTTGCCTGGAATACGGTTTAAGGGATAAAATAAATATATACAGTCATCTCTCTTTATATCGAACTTTAAAATTGGTTTAATATGGAGGCCCATAGCAAAAAGTGGTGAGGAACCAACTAATCAAAATTTGTGGTGGGTAGTTTCAGGTTCGATACACACTAATAATATATAACTGAATATTAAATTTGGTGTTATAAGAAAAAACCTCTGCAGTATATACAAGTCACTCTCGTTATAGATATAGTAAAGATTGGTTATAGTGAAGAATTTTTTTAGAACAGAATTATTATTACTATAATAAAAGGCTCTCGATATAGTGAATCTCTCAATATAGTGAAGAAATTTTACAGCCCGAGGACTTCACTATAATGAGAGTGACTTGTATTACTATTTTTTTCTTATTAGCATTAATTGATAATTCGCCAGTTAATCAGAGAACTTCTTATATGAAATGTGACGGAGATCACATATAAGCAAAACCTGTATTGAAATTTTCAGGGTATAAGTAAGGTCGATAAACTTTTTATTAAATTTCACATTAAAGTAGTACAAATAGTAAAATAATACACGTTACTCTGGTTATACCGACATCTGGATATAACGACATCATAGTAAAATCTTTCTATACTGACATTTTTTTTCAAAAATTTAATATAAAATGTCAGTATAACTCACTGTATCGACATTTTGAATTTTTTTACTAATGAACCAAAAATGTCGATACAACTAGAGTGACGTGTACTATGAGTTCTTGATTGTAGGATCGTTAAATATCAATATTTTTTTTTAGTAAACTTTGTAAGCATGTGGCATTTACTAAGTAACCTTTTGAATGAATTACACTAAATTTAGAAAATTTGGACAAGGTATTTAGTATACTTTATTTTTAGTTTACTTTATAACTAACCTCGTGTATTTTTTTTAATTTATGAACTTTCAAGAGCATATTATAGCAAGAATAGAATAATACTAAAAGCAAAATCGTAACATATGTATATAACTATTTAATTATCTACCGAATACAGAATTGTTTGTTACTCAAAAAAATTTATTTTATATGTATGAATAACTGTATTATAGTCAGATTTGTCTCTTGCTAAGCTTTCCATATTATATTTGCCACAATTAGTTGATTATAAAAATTCAGTTTAATTACTTGTCTCAGTATATTGTAAAGATTGTCATTCAATTTGTCCATTGCACAATTAACACTTTCTAAGAGTAATTTATTGCACTAGGTATTTACTAGGGCTTTGTTCAGATTTTGCATTCAACAGGTTTTTATGTTTTGTCGTCAGGGTTTCATTTTTCGTCAAGGATTTGATTTTTCACTAAAATTTCATTATCTTTGTCTGTCAATGGATTAGGGTTTGTCTTTTGTTATTTTTTTAAAACCATTTTCATCTAATAGCACTAGGCACTAATACTGTTATAAGAAATTTATGTTAAAAGGAATAAACATAATATTACTTATTATCACAAATCTGCAGAGATGGGAAATACCAGCAAAATATATAATGTTGGATATCGTTATTGAATTGGAATTGGAGTTAAAAAAGTGAATGAATTCATTTTTTTTCACAAATTTGCAAATAGAGGAAATGCTACTAGAATGTGATATTGTTATTAAATTGGAATTGAAGTTAAAAGGTATGTAATTATTTACTTATCACAAATCAGCAGATGTGATGTTGATATTGTTATCGAATTGATTTTCAAGCCAAACTCAAATATAATCTAAAGTTTGATCTGTTTGGTCTATTAGAACTCTAATCACAGATGTTTTCATAAATTTTGGGACATCTGGCAAAAATTGACCTACCGAATATTTGCTGATTTGATAATTTGTGATTTCAGTAATGATCGTTGCCAAATCAAAAATTATTAAATCAACAAATATTCAGTTAGTCAATTTTTTTGCTGTATGTTCCAGAACTTATAAAAACAGCTATAAAGCACCAATTAGCTTGGAGCGTTCTCAAGCAGCCTTCACAATAGTAACCAGATATTCAAATCATTGCAATTTATGAATTGTTGAAAATTTATTGTACAAATGTATTAATAGCTTTTATTTTTTATTTTTATTTTATTTAGATTACTTTATAGCGCATCTTATAGTAATCCTGGTAATATATGTGTTTTCCTTTAGTTGTATAGCATTAGAGCACCAGTTAGGCAATGATAACTGAGATGTTTAGTTTTTTCATCGAAATAGTAACCTACCTAATTAGTTTATTTAAATTCGGCTAACTAGATGGGATATTTGAGAATGCGTTTAGATAGTTATTAAGATTTAAGTGGTATTTGGTATATTATATGTACAAACAATAAATATTTTACTAAGTTAAATACAATGTAATTTATATATTATAAATATTTTTGAGAATTAATATAAATAACATAATTTTTATTTATTTTTAATTTTTTTTAATATCTATGTATATATTCAATATTTAATAGCCAGATTTTAAAATATCAGGTAGGTAGGCTTTAAACTAACGAATGATTGATTTTGATGTACTCTAAACTAATGGATTGGCACTAAAACTATAGAATTTTTTTAGTAAGATAATTGGCGATTTTTGAACTATTTTATCTACATCATGTGTTTTAATATCAAATTGATAGTTATCGAAAGGAAAGGTCTTTGTCCAGTTGATATCTTTGATATAATGATTCTAAACCCATAAATATTAGAAGTTTTTGTAAACTTTTAATCTAATAAAATTGCTGGAACGATATATAAGGCATAAACCCATAAATGCATCCTTCTAGACCACAATCAATTCTCCATATCTGAGATACAAAATTATACAGTACCGGGTGTTTGATTAATTTTTAAATAAATGCTATAAAAATACATAATGATTAGTAATCGTTATATAATAAAAAACTAATACAAGCAGAAATATAAAAAAAATTCTATATAGAGATTCATCAAACACCAAGTATATTTTTATTATCGTGCAAACTCTTATGATGATAGAATTTTTTCTTTTTGTTATCTTTTGTATGTATGTTATTATATAAGTACAACAATCTCATATTAAAACTTAGTTAGCCAATAATAACTTGTAAATTATGATCATAATTGCACAATAATATAGATTTTAAATCATGCAATGATATTAATCGTTGCATAACTAATATTTTATAATTAACATTCTCAAAAAATATTACCACTATAAAAGGCCTCTGTGAATCTATTCTGCTTCATGAATTCTGTATAATTCTATAAAATAACTTCAAGTAGGTTTATTTTAATTAGTCAGAAAAGATCTAGAGTAGATTGTGCTTTTAACTAGCAGATAGTTCTAAACTAACAGGTATCTTATAGTGGATGTCTTTAACTATTGAGTGTTTACAATTTAGTAGATGTTTAAGTATCTCTAAACTGGTGAATAAATTGGGTTGGGTAAAAATTAGTAGGCGGATACATTTTGAAATAATAGGTTGGTAATTTCTATAGCAACGTATAGATTAAATAGTTTCAAATCAGTAAATTTGTAGTAGCAGATATGTTAAACTGTTTCAATGTAGTAAATTTGAAAGTATATAATTCAGAATCATAAATAGTTTATACTTTACAAGCAAGTACTGAAGTACGAATAAGTTTTATAATAAAACATCTTTACATTTACAAATTAGATTTTTTATTAATTAAACTGTATCATATTTACTTAGTGATCACAGATCATTTTCACTGGTTAACTCGCAGATTATTAATTAATATTATTTTTATATAATACCTTATCCTTCTTTATTAATAAATTTTTTATAAATATTTTTTGTTTTTATATCTAAAGATAGGAGTCATCTAAGCCAGGTGCGTTCACGTGATATAAAGCCAATCAAATCGTAAAATTTGATCTTTACGAATCAGTCTACGAGACAAAAACAAAGAAAAAAAGTGAAAAACACTGAAAATACAAAAAATGAGTGTCTAAAACTGTATAGGAGTATTAATAAAAAATGTCGGGAAGACAATTTTACTTATAGATTAAGCCCTAACCCTAACCCCAAACTAACCTTTACTCTAATTTTAATTAAATAATCAAAAACATATAAACGCACCTAGCTTTAGCCATTCCCTAAAGATAGAATTATTATAGGATAGCTCTAAACAAATTATGAACAATTGTAAACAATTTTGAATAAAAACAAATCTAAATTATTTAAAATTTTATTAAGATAATCTATTTTTCTTTTCAAAAAAATATTCAAAACTATAAAAAAAACATAATTATATCTTTTTAAAGCTAATTTTTAAATTTTAAAATCTAAATATTCTTTGGATAATTATGGATGCTATAAATATTTGTAATATGGATATATATAAAAAAAGTCTTGAATAGTAAATATAATAACTCTATCTAGAGGTACTAAAAATTTTGAGAATATTTTGTAAGAATACAGATATAGTAGCAATATAGCAATACTATATTATTAATAATTTTATAACAAAAAAAAAATAATCAAAATCTAATGTTTTTTAGAGTTTATAATTTACCACCATGGCAATATACCGCCACCACTTGATCAACCAATTAGAATGCAGGATCAGGTGTAATATAAAATTGAAGCAATTACGATTTTTTTCAAAAATCAGCTATAGCATGAAATTTTGCCTATGAAATCATTAACAAAAAAATTCTTCTTGAAATTTTAGGTTAGCATCTCTTTGCTAAATCACCCTACTCTAACCCTATCTCTCACCCTAAGGGAAGTGCAAAAAATCACGTAATTTTTTAGAGGGGGTGGGGGTCCCCAAATATTACGTCCTATATATATATATAGTATAAATAGTCAATAATATTGAAGTAAAATAGATTTTTAGTTAATCGCAGATAGTTGCTACATAGTAAAGTCTAAATTCTACTAAGGCAATCAATTAGAATCGATTAAGTAAAGTTATTCAGCAGATCAAAATGTATATACCCTGAAATTTTTATTAAAATCAAAGAATTTTTATTATTTAACTTTTGATTTTTACGTTCGTTGAATATATTTTTTTACGAAGGTAAAAATCAAAAGTCAATTAATAAAAATTTCTTCAATTCTTATAAAAATTTTGTGGTAAGTGTATTTTGACCTGCTGAATACGTTTACTTAATCGATTTTAATCCATTTGCTTAGTAAAATTTAGACTTTACTATGTAGCGACTTTTATCGATCATGGGGTTAAAGATATTTGGGTTTTTTTAAATATTATAAAAGGTTAAATTTGATTGGTTAATAGTCCTATCACTGGGGGAGGAGGGTATGACTATGTAAACCCTAATTACGTGATTTTCTGCACTTCCCCAACTGTATCCCTCACTCTCACCCTAATCTAAACTAACGAATTAATTTATTGTTTTGATTTTACATTACACAGATCTTATAGGGTGTGGTGTGTCGCATATGTGAAAAAATCAAAAATTCTTTTTTTTTATTTTTGTTTCTTTTATTTACATTTTATTTTTTTTATATAATTTTAGGAAATTACTAATTTACACTACAGGTGATTATTACTTGTAGTCAGGGATGGTAAATGACTTTAAATGACCCAAATGACTCAAATGACAAATGGCTAGTCATTGGTCATTTCATGGCCCAAATTACTTAAGAAGGTCATTTAACCCTGGTTAATCGATTATCTAATACTTTTAGCCAATCAAAATTGATTATTGTTCTTTGTAAAATAAAACGTTGTTAGATGCTATCTAATAAAAATTATTATATATAATAAATAACTTAATCATTTGATGAATGATTGCCATTTGTATTTTGGTTAAATGACTAGATCATTTCTATAAAACGACATTCTAATCGAATCATAATATCAGGTATGAAGTGACAAAAAAAATAATGCATTTACTTTTTTTAAAAAAAAGTTCGTGAATAATAATTTACCGATTATAAAATGATATAAATCATTTTCGAATTTTGAATTGAGAAATAATGCAAACATATGAATTATTTAAAACATGCATTATACAAGTTTTTTTGTGATCGGTAGGATGTCAACTCCATGCAAAATGACCTAATGACCAAATGATCCTGGTCATTTGGAAATGACCATAGTCATTTGGTTACGAGTCATTTCCCAATTACCCAAAATTTGAATGACCTCAAATGAGGTCATTTGAAAAATTGATAAATGACTAGGTCATTTACCATCCCTGTTTTATATGCTGAAATCTGAGCAGAGTCAAATTAAAAGTAATTTTTTTATTAAGTTAATGATACATGTTGATTAATTGAAAGTTGTAGAGCTTGTTGAGACGCATTTAATGATAGTTAGATCATCCAAGTTGGCCCAGTGAATAGCGAGTTATTATTAAAAAACGATTGGCTGACTATATAAAATCTCTATGTAAACAATATTTGGGGTGATTCAGTAGAAAAGGGACAAATCATTTTTAGTAAATTTTTTTTAATTTTTAAACTAAAATATCTTGACAACTATTTAATCAAATTTGCTAAAAATTTTTTTATTTTAATCTTGAAATTATATAGAATTAAAATAAAAACAAAATTATTAATTCATGATCCGCATGTTGATTAGTGAAATTTAATATCAAAAAGTGGGGATAAGTAACATAGAGTTTTTGACTGTGTTTTAGAATATGCTAATATCTACTAGCTCATTTTCTTTACTATATGCCTAAACACAAAGAGTATACGATTTCATTACTTTCCCAAGGTACTTGGGACAAAAGCTTGCATTTCAGACCATTTTGCCATAATTGGTGGTTTCCTCAGCCCATTGACAAAGCAAATAAAATAATTCCACTTTACCCAATTCGTTTATTTTTCAAAACATTAGTTATATTAAATGAGCGTGAATTTATTACAGAAGTAGTTTAATCCAATTCCATTTTTGGCCCGTGTCCTGGGTGCATTTGTAAATGTAGTGAAGTTCAAAGCGAGATTTGTGAATCAGCAACCGTAGCTATATTGTAACATTTTCAAAACTAAAACAAAATTTTCAGGACCAGAAGTTCTAGGATTTGATAAAGCAATCATTACAAGTGAATTATTATCAAATTTACCATTTCGCCCTTACAATTTTCAAATTGAAAATCTTCAGATTTGGATAATAAGTATTGGGCGTTCTAATGAAATTACAACAAATTTAGCAGGCTCTGAATTTAAGTCTGCTTTCATCTATCAATTTAATAAAAGTCAGGCCTTATTTTTTCAAGAAATAAAAAAAACCACTGCAAAGTATCAATTTTTTATGAATCTAGTATATTTGTAGATTTTATTGACCAAAATCCGGATTTAGTTTGGGCAAAAATCGGAATTCTGCATCGATATAATGGAAATCAACTTTTTGGGCTAACCAACCAATACACAAAAAACCTTATACAAACAGCACAACTTCCAAGTTGTTCCTTATATGAATGGCGCAATAAAGAAATAATGACTAACATATATAATTGCTATCTCAAACGTCGTATATTGGTGAATATAAATTGGTACCACTTTTTTTGCAATTGGTTAGAACAACCTAATTATATTGTTGAATTAAGATCGGCATTGCAACTAATTTATCCAACTGAATACGAAATCGATGACCGGGAATTTCAAGCTTGGAAAGCAATGCTAAAATATATTGGTTGTTCTGATGTTACCCCCTATGAAAAGAATCAATCAAAAGTAAGTAATTGTCTCAAAAAATAGGGGACGCAAGGGAAAGCCTGTAATTATTAGATAAGAATTACAGGTTTTCCTTTTGCGGCAATGCTCAAATATTATAGTTTATGCATAGATTGAATTAAGAATAATAGATTTTTATAGTTTGAGTTTTGTTCTCGGTCTACCACTTCAAACAGTGATAAAAGTTCTTTGTCCATCTTATATAACCTTGGATTTGTTATACCAACACCCTCATACTCTACAAATACTTTTTGGAGTTCTTTTCACAAATTCTTAAATATTAATAAATATGGTATAGATGGGCGTCGATAGGTGTTATTGAGAATTGCTAACGATTTTAACTATGAGGTTATTAGAGAAAACTTAGGTGTGAGTAAAGTTTTTTTTTTTTTTTTTTGAATGTGAGTAAAGTTTGAATTTACATTATTTATCAAAATTACTTTCCTTATTAATCCTCTTATGTTTTATCAGGTTTCAAATAATTTAATTTGTGCTGCACGAAAGCACTCTTACATTTACGGTCCTGAAGGATTAGTCACTGAAAAACCTATAATTAGACATGAAAAAATGTCAGCAGAAAAAAATTCACAATTACCTCTTTTCTGATGGATAAAGCTAATGTCATAATGAGCTCATATAAAACGGATCCTCTCACAAATGAACTAGTATATTACCTAAAAAATTCAAAAGACATACTATGGAATAAATTTCACAAGGAATATCCAGATGAAATGCGCCGTACTAGTTTTTATACTAGAATGGAAGGAAATAGATACATATATCGAGAAGATTTAGGCGGGCTATACCATACATGTTCACAATATGGTTATGAAATTTTTTCAGATCTTATCTTATTAATTCAAAAAAATGTAGCAGAACATACAATTCAGGTGAATACATATTGCAATATAAATAAAAAATGTATTATTATAATAGCTAATACTTATTTGTTATTAGAAGCAATTATTAGTGGAATGTGAAAAATTGAAGCGTTTTCTCAAATGGGATTACGAACAACATTTTTATATTACTTCACACGGAACAATATTCCATAACGTTTGCATTAATCATTGTCTTTTATACGCATTTGGACAATGCCACGAACCCCATACTAGAACTTGTAGTAATTGTCATGCTTTTTTTCAATTTTTTGATACATTACACAATAATATTAATAATTTGATTTATGAGGAGTTGGAGGATTTGTACGATCACTTGCTCTATTATTTAGCTCACCAGACAAGAAAAGCGTATCTAAACGCACAATTTAATGCAAATTTATTGAGTTTGGATGAAAAACTGCTTTGATATTAGTAGACTACAAGATGAAAATATTATCAAAGACAGCACGAGAAACTAAGCAGGATTGGTTTGGCAAAAAAGGTTGGTCTCTCCACTCGATTCTTGTATACACCACGCAACCCAACTCAACAAAGTTACGTATTCAAGCATTCGACCACTGGTTTGCAGATACTCATCAAGATTCATGGTTTACAGCGTCTTCGCTCCATGCAGTAATTGAGATATTAAACCCAAAACCAGAATCAATAATAATAATGTCCGATAATGGGGTCACTATCATAACGCTGATCTAATGATAATAATGAGATATTGGTCAGAATGGTATAGAGTTAATGTAAGCAAATGGGTTTTTTTAGAGGCAGGTGAAGCAAAAACGACCATCGATTTTCACCATGCACAGGTATGATAATACTATGGCAAATTCACAAATTTATAGCAGATCAGTATGGTATAGATGAGCAAATCCGTATAAGTATAGGCCAAATTTAAAATCTATACTATACCGATTAACTATAATTCCTAACCCTAACCCTAATATATATTACACCAGATCAGTATAGTATAGATTTAAAAATCCAGCCTATACTATACGGATCTGCTCATCTATACCATACTGATTTGCGAAATATCTCAAATTACTCATAATATCCATGTATCAATCTTTTACATTGATTAGATATCATATGCAATCAATCGACATATTCGTTTAGGCTTTGATGTAGTAGCGAGACAGAATATCGAAAACGCTATTAAAGGAATTAAAGGAACTTCAGTTGCAAACCTGAATCCTAACCGGAATAGAGGAGGTAATATAAGGGGAGTAACAAAAATCAGGTGATTTTTTAGGGGGGGAAGGGGGTAAAAAAAGTTGAAATTATATATAAGAACCTGACTATTTATATATTAAGAAAGAGGGAGGGGGTAGGCCTCTGATAAAAAATAATTAAGTGATTAATGACACTGCCCTAACTAATTTGTAATTAATCGAAAGTTTATATTAATTTCAGATTAAATACAGGTAACGGTAATAGTAAGTTACCAGGAAATTCCAATTGGTTTGAGTGGCAATGGCCAACAACGGGTAAGGTTGTAAAGTTACTATAGTTTTGCGTAATTTCGAATTTTATGTATCTAATTTGAATATATATGAGTTTCTAAGATCAAATTTTGGGTAATCGAAAGGCTACAATTTGGATTATATATTCAAAACAAATATTGCAGTAATACTGCCAACTTTTGTAAGCCCGTATTTAATATACAATGTGATAAAAATTACACAAAATATAGCGTTATTCAACGTCCCCAGATAATTGCTATCTTGGGTTTTAATAAAAAAAAATTACACAAACTCTGATTTACTAAGCTTATATAAAATCACAAGGTTGTAATATTCATAACACAACCCTAATAATAGGTGAATTTGCCAGATATATTAAAGCACGAGACATTCCTGATATAGGAAAATAGAAAATTTTTACTATCGCAGAATTAGATAAATTTTGCAAGAAAGAGATTAATAAGCCTGCACTACAAGTATCAACATATACTATACCATCATCAGAATGGGAAATGCCAGTGCCGAATCCATCTCGTATGTATTTTTTTATAGTCAGAACCTATTTTTATTTTATAATTACCATGGTTTTTTTTCTTATTATCAAGGTCTTATTCTGGGTTGTCTTACAAGAGAAAACCTAGTAAAAGAATTAGAAAAACGGAAAATTCAATTTGATAATTATGAGAGTAAAGAACAATTGATAAATCAACTAGAAAACCAATTGGCGGAAGATGTGAAGAAGGCAAAAATCGGTATGTATTATTTGCTATTGATGTAATTTTTGAATACTAATAATTTGATAATAATTCAATTGCTATTTATAGCTTATAACAAAATAAATAATTCTTTCAAAAAAAAAGACCATACCTTTGAAGGAATTAAGTTTCCTTTGAATTTGGGCTGGGCCCTTAAGGTGAATCAAAAGTTCAGAAAAAAGGGTGCCGGAAAGAGAATATCACCAGAAATTAGAATACTATTAGAGGGCTATTTTCTAGCAAGTAACATAAATAAAAGTGACAGATATATAGCACAGGATATGCATAACGAACTTGTTCAACTTGCACAAGAAGGCGAAATTAAAATGGAGGAGGTACCAAAAGTCTCTACAATTCAAAACTGGATTGGTCGTTATATACGTGAACATAAGCAAGAAGCGGCGAAAAGAAAGCGATCTAGTTAAAATGAAGAATTTAATATTTCTAAATCGCAATTTATATACAGTTTTTTTGTTAGGAATCTGACTTTGGAGTTTAATAAATTAGTAAAAATTTTAATAAAGTATTACAAATAAACTATAAAAAGATTTTTTAGTATTATATTGTATTACCTATTGTATTATATTATGAAAAAGCCACATATTGTTAGTATTACATCAGAAAATTTTATACATAGATATTGATCGATATATAGCACTTAATCGTTTTATATCGATTATATAATATCGTTATATATCGATTAATTGGATAAAAATCGATATATATTTATAATCAATATATATCATAATATCATTATATATCGATTAATTAGATAAAAATCGATATATATCTATAATCGATATATATTATTTTTTTATATTAAAT
>QKWP01001426.1:17339-32270 GCA_003550325.1 Gigaspora rosea
AAAACTTGTGATTATTGTATATTTAATAAATTAAAATATTATATAATAATAATAAATAAATAAAATTTTATAATTAAATTGCGAAAACTTGCGAAAACTTGCGAAAACCTGTAAAATGTTCAAAAAGCATGATTATGTGAATATAATAATTATTAATTGATATCATATCAGATATATATCGATATATATCAATTATTATTATTATCGATAGTAATCGGCAGGGGTGATTGGTATCGATATATATCGATTAATATCGATATATATCTATTATCGATAAAAATCGGCAGGGGTTATGGGTATCGATATATATCGATTAATATCGATATATATCGATTATTATTATTATCGATAGTAATCAGCAGGGGGTATGAGTATCGATATATATCCTACCGGTTAGTAATTGATATATATCTATATATAAAATTTGCTGATGTACCTAATTGTTGAAAAAGACAGACTGTTAGATTTTTCTTATTAATCTGCAAAATTTCTCCCTACATGACATTAATGATTTTCTCTGATTGATATACGGATTACGAATTAAATTTATTAATGTAATTGTTAAGATATTTAAGCTTAAAGTCAAGAAAACTTTTACTTAGAAAAAATTTGTCCCTTTTCTACTAACTCATCCCATTTGTTTACATAGAGATTTTACATAGTCTGCCAATCATTTTTTAATAATATCTCGCTATCCACTAGGCCAATTTGGATGATCTAACCATTTTAGATGCACCTCAACGAGCTTTACAACTTTCAATTAATCAATATGTATCATTAACTTAATAAAAAAATTACTTTTTATTCAACTCTGCTCAGATTTCAGCATATAGTTAATAACATAGGAATTTTGCTCCAATTTCTAATATAGATATTTTGCTAATCTTATTCGGATCAGCAATTAAAAAATTGCTAAAATTGCTTCTAACCTAAAATTTTGTCCATGAAACTACTTTTTTTTATACAAAAAAAAAATCCTTGCTAAATTTTACTATATACAAAGCTCTATCCTAATCTCTTACCCTAGTATTAAAGAGATTTAATTTTTATTTAATAAAAGTTGTTTGTTTTGTTTATTTTTTATGCAATGTAGATCACAGGTGATAATCACCTATGGTGATTATTAGTTATTTTTATAGTTTATTAGTTTTATTATTATTCTTTGTAAGCTTATGTATATCATATTTTAGTAACTCAAAGTTAGTAGATCAAATAATTTGCTTAAAGATAATAAACTTTAGTATTTCTGTAATATAATATTTATTGTATATAAAAGCTACTAATTACAAGCCCATAATACTAATCACTATAGAGGTACATTCTTTTTATTATTATATACTGTTATATACTTTAACTTTTATAGTTAGTATACAAAAACTGCAGATATTATATATTTAATTATTTTTATATGACTTACAAGTTCTTTTATATTCTTAGTTTTTAATTTGTTAAGAGTATCTAATCAATCTTTATTACTGCTTGGTATAGAATTCAATACTTTCTTAAGCATATTTATAAAATTTTATTTTTTTCTTTGATTATTTGTCTACTTGTGTGCTTCAATTTCATTTATACAAAGTAGTAGCAATATTAATAGCTTGAACAGAATTATATACATTCAATATTTATATATAAATATAAAGTATTATAACTCAAAAACCAATAATTTTATCAAAAATCCCTTTTACATTTTTGTTGTTTTTTTATTCAAGCTACAGTTTTGTTAAAATAGGGGTTTATTTAATTTATAATATAAAAGTTACAGTATAACACTTTAAAGGTTATATATATTCAAAAATTTGGTGTTTAATATATATATAAAAAATTGTATACATATTTTTTTTAACCCATCATTATTCATTCTACAAAAATTAGCCAATCATAATTGATTATATTAGATTGTGTATAATAAATAGAACAAATATACTTTGGTTTCAAAGTCTGTCTCTTGAATTGTTTTATTATATATACTTTTTTTTTTAAAAAAAAAAAACAAGTTAACCTTCAAAAAATTTTTCATCAAATACCATTCCAAAATTCTCTAGTGACGTTTTTATTTGATCATCCAAAACCTCCTCGAACCCACGGGGTCCACTATTATATATCCAACTAACAATAGCTTCTTTAGCATTATTAAAATAAAAGCTTAAAGAAATTAAGAATAATGTACTCTGAAATAGCCAGTAATTAAATCTGCTTTTCAATATGAATCCAAAGTGTTCAAAAAATGATAGAAAATTCTTATTATATGTTGAAAGTCGATAATCATTGCCTGAAACCAATTGGAATTGTCGTTGTTGTTCATATATCTTTGCATTTCCGCCCCAATTTGACCAATCTGGCCCAAGACCTTTGACAGCCCAATTACCCATCAAATTAATTCGATTTACGGGGCTTCCAAGTTCTCTATTTAATGAACGGACAATATTCATATTCCTACCAACAAATATTAATTCTCTTGGAATAAGCTCAGTGTCAGCAAGGAATTTTCGAATGCGGTCTTTCACAGCCATCTGCATTTCATATGCATCTCGTAAAGTAGCAGACTGTGTAGAGGAAATATGAACAGCAGTTTGTGAAGAATAGGGCTTCATCAAAGTAGCACTAACAAATAGATCTGGTTCATTTATACCCCACTCTTTACAAATTTGATTTATCATATCAGAGTCCATGAGAAAGAGCTTCATTATAGGTTTAGTAAGTTAGTATTTGTAAAAATAACAACACAAATAAGGTACTAACGTTATTTGACTCACCGACTTCCAAAATAAGCAATATTGATGACGAAATGAAATTGACTCTTCCATACATAAACCATGGTCAATGAGTACAACTTGATAATACTTATTTGATTTCGAAGGATGAGGCCTAACTAGAACATTTCCTGGATGTGGATCAGCTGAAATCAAATAATTGAGAATGTTATGTAATAATATTAAATATTGATCAAGAATAAATCATTATAATTTTAAAGATTTTAAAGATTTGAAAGGTTATGTGGTCACCATGTACAAAGCCTAAAGTATTAAAAAATAATTAGTTAATAATAAGTATATATTTGAATATTTGAAATATTAATTTCTTTTTGGACTTACCGCTAACAAATATTTGGAAGGCTACATTTAATATTAGAAAATGATAAATCAGATCATTTATCCTCAAATCGAATCATTACGATATTAAAAGGCAAATAATTTAACCAACCAAAAATATCGATGACTGTTTTCATAACATCATTAAAAGTAAACCCGTACCTATAAAAATTTAAGTATTCAGATAATAAATATTTGAATTCATTGATTAATGATTTAAAATAATGCACAAACCGTTGTAATCCTTCTCGATCCGTAATTTTTATGCCGTTTATCCATTCGGCAGTCAACACTCTCTTACTAGTTTGATCCCAGAATACTTTAGGTACATAAACTTTATCATTCAAGGATTTCTCCTTTTCAAATTCAATCCGCACTCTTTCAGAATTCCTTCCTTCATTTTCAAAGTCAACTGTTTTAATTGCCGTATTTTAGGTTTAAATTTTCACAGAACTTAATATTTATTTATTTGAAAAAACAAGTGTTAATCGAATTATGACAGTTTGCAATTACCTTCTTGTCTTAAATGTTTTTCAGTATAGTTGGCTGACCACACAAGAGGAAGATCGAAAATGTATTCATACATATGCATCAATGCTTTATATGCTAATAAATCCCAATCCTGAAAATTGAAAAAGTTATATAAATTAATAATCGTAACAAACATTTAATAATAAAAAAAAAAGAAAAATTTTTTTTTTAAAATATAGATAACCATTTGCCGTCTTATATCTGGTTTCTGTATTTTAACTGCAACTGGAGTTCCGTTTTTGAGTTTTGCACGGTGAACCTGAACATACAAGATAAAAAAATAAATTATTTAAATTATTTTTAAAAAAATTACCAACGTTTATATAATAATGAAGTATAGATTAACTAAACCTGAGCAATGCTTGCTGATGCGATTGCTGTACGTTCAAAATCATCAAACATTTCATCAGGATGACAATTAAAATCTTCTTTAAATATTTTGACTACACGATCGAAGTTAACTGCTGGGCTATGATGATAATGGAGTCATTTATATGTAGAAAATTTTTACTTTTTTATAAAAATAAAAATTGGGAATATTGAAATTTACGCATCATCGTATAATTGCTTAAATGTCCTTTGGTATGCTAAAGTACAATAAGAATATTAATAAAAATTAATGAAAAATTACTAAAATTACCTGCTGGTAAAATTGCTGATTGTACTCCTATCGCTTGGCCTAATTTTATATAAAGACCTCTATATAAAAAATAATTTAAATAAAAACTTTAGATAACAACGTTTACAAGATAAACCATAATTATACATACCCATTAGATAAACAAACATTTAAAATTCTTTTGGCAACTCGTTCATGTAAATCATCAATTTTATCTCCTTTTCCTGGTCGAAAATTTATTTTATAATCAAGTCCTATACAAACTCTAATAGAATAATTACTTAATTAATATATAATTAAAGCAATAAATATATTTTCAAATTAATAAATTTACCCATTCCAGACTGTTAAAACATTTCTTTGCAAAGTCCTTGCATTAAATTTATCATCAACTAAATATATTCCTCCTACAACGCTGGCAATAAAAGTAAATCTGCGGACAAATGACGATATCCTAAGTGACATCAATTTCAAAAAAAAAAAAAAAAAAAAGTGATATCTAAGACAATCACATATTGAGTCCTTTTTATAAAAAAGTAATATTTATTCTGACCAATGAAAATTTACGGGTCATAATTAGTATTTACCAAGTAACGAAGAAGAGGACTACGATAAAAAAAAAAATACCAGATCCCAGATTTTCTAACTCTAGCAGCGAGAATAAAGATTGTATGTGAATATGATGGTTAAATTCAATATATAATTTTTAATGACAATGAAACGTCGTAAGTCTTGTAATTTGTATGAGGATGAAAATTATAATTGTCATTATTCTCCTCTAAGCAGTCTAAATAGCCCAAACGAAATACTAAATAAATCTTTCGAAACTTTTAAAAAAAAATTTAGTTTTATTCATCTGTTAGCAATCACCATTAATAATTTACAAGAATGATGTAATTATTCTCCACCGCCAATAAACCACAAAATTTCTTTTCTGATAGCGAACAAGAAGCATTTGTAGTATTCTTTATTAACCTTTCTCTAATGACAATAGTATTCTTAGATCTTTTAAGAAATCAAATTGACTCCAAGTAAGCATTATTAGATGTACTTATCATGAATCACACTTTAACTTTACTAAATTTTAGCTTAAATTTCCTGTTGATAAAACATTAGTGGAGATGCTTACATTTTTTTTAGATCGGATTAATGATGAGTGAAAAAAAGTACTGTATTATTCTATGCTCTTGTAAGAATATTGGAATAATACATTAATTTCATTATATTTGAAAAATATTGAAATTGATCCTTTAGATGAGAGAATAATATCAAACGCTCTTTGTGAAAATAATGCTTTGACCACTTTAGATCTTTCACAAAACCAGCTTGATTATGCGATAGCGAATGTTCTTTTTAAAAAACCATAATATGCATCTTTGTATTACTATCTTAGAGAATCATGAATACATTGTTACATCGATGCTTTGAATAATGAATGTTCATATATCAGCTCCACAGAACTTATTAATCAACTTAAAAATATTGTACAATTATTATGGAACAAATCAAGCTTTAATAACGAAAAACTATCAGAACATTAATTTCCAAAATTTTCTCATAATAATAAATAAAAGCTATTATTTTATTACAATAGTTTCAAGTAATATAAACGATGGAATCAAAAAATGGATTTTTCAGCCTTTAAAAAGGAGGTATTGCATATGAAAGACGTTGCGTAGGCCAATAGTATACATATACACTATGGTTACCAGAGTTGTTGGGGAGCGGCAAAAAGGGTGGTTAATTTGATAAAGCAAATAAGAAATTAAAGCTTTATTGGTTTTTGTTTTAACTTGTTAATACTATTTGCAAATGTAAACATAGCTTCGCCAATTTTATCTATTAAAATGTTATTAAATGATATTTGTGCGTTATGATGATTTGTAATATTTTTGAGATAAATAACTTCAGCAGTGTTCATAATTAATTAATTTTTAATATTCGGTTATGACAATCACGCAAAGCAAATACGACGAATCTGTTTTTAGTAAACTTAAATGGTCGTTAGGGTTTTACATGTCACTTGCGACAGTGTTAGTTGTGTTATTATTTATTACATCAATAATCACAATTATAGTTATAAGAGATTATAAAAATGATTTAAGAAAAAAAAAAAAACTTACAAATATTTATTATTCATTTGTAATATGCATGTTTAAACCCTTTTGATTTTGCCGCTACTGGTGAATTTATCTACATTATACAGTATGTCCCATCCACTAACATTCTTCCAGACCCGTGGAAGGTGATCTTATTTTATTTGTACTGTATAAAGTTCTACTGTATATTAAAACTATCGCTATATAAAATATATAAAAAACCCAAAGTTCTATAAAAAATTTCTATAATGATTCAATCTCGGCGATTCCTCTTTCTACGCCTTCTACTACTACTACATTCAACAAAATTCGTTTTTCATTTCCATTTTTATCGTCATCGATAACAATATGAATGATCTTATCTTTATCTTTACCAGTATTTTGTAGTCGACTTTAAGGTATCTTGCGTTTGATATTTGTAATCAGCTTCTTCACCGTAATCCCGATTTACTACAGTATTAAACCGATTTTATTAGTAAAACGATTTAACCCGAAATTAAAGTTGAATTTCAGTAACCGGTTCCAACCTCTAACTACCATTGACTCGATAAATTTATCATATAGGAAAAATATAAATACAATTAATTACTTTGTACCTGTATATAATTAGATCATTTTCTATTTCATTTAATAAACTGGCAATTCCAGCAATCTATGCAATAATGGTGTCATTTTCTTTTCTACAGTAGTGGACCTGATGTGAGAGATTTTGTTCTTTTCACTTGCTTATCTTTTTTAAAATTTGTTTGATAATGTCGTGGGGTTAAATAAACGACTATGCACTTAAAATCCGCTCAGAGTTCTTGTTTATTAAATTGCGTTAACAGTCGTCTCTTTCTTTATTCTTGTTCGACACCAAGCAACACCTTCAACTATCGTTCTCCCAACCTACTACACTTTAGGTATTAACGACGTTTTACTTCTTTTTTTTCATTTACTGCCATCTTCCGAATCGATGGAAAGATGATCATGACGCGTGACATTCGTTGAACCTCGGCACTATGAAATACAGGGGTATCGTAAAATACCACCACAGATAATTTCGAAAATTTATATCAAAAATTCAAAATCAAGCATCTTGTTTTGAGGAAAGTCTTACCATAAGGTACAACTCCATATGCCATTTCATGGCATAGTTATCCTAAAATTAATGAGAGGTTTAATGGGTTGGTCTTATACTAATCATGAAATGCTGGATTCTCCAAAAACTATATGTATATAATTATATTCTTGATACCCATTATCGCTTTCACCAGTATTTGCATTGGATTATAAATTTCATTTGTTGTTCCATGATTCTAAGTCATTTCCCTTTATCATTCTGGCCACTACATTAAATGATAAATGTAAGTATTTGTATCAAAGAACGTTATTGATTCGTGTTTGATAATGAAGTTAAGCATGTATTACCAAAAATCAATGCTTAACTGGAGGTTGTTGTTTAGAGATACAATCTAAAATTTTTAAGTGGAATTATTTTTTTATGATTAACCAGGGATTTGTAAATAACAAAAATCTTTCATTATTGAAGTGAACATACTATCTGTATATGTTGATTCAGCATCAGCAGTTGTTAATTTACTTAGAAGGCGTTCTTTCAGTTTTTATTAATGATTTGCCGAGGTTAATATAGTAACCAAAGTATAACTGTCTATGTCTTCAAAAGTGCTTTCAATAAGATAGTTTCCACGAAGGTTACTGATTCAATATTGCCCACTATAATCAACATCGTGACAATCACTTTTTGAATTAAAAGAGAAAGTCATTTTCTATATTAGAGTATAGGATTTTCAAATTTCATATGTGGTCCTTATAATGTCTTTGGTGTGCAAATATATTTTGTTGTATTAAATATATTAAACAAATTATTATTTTAGTACAAACTTCTAAATCGTGATTGAAGATCAAACTATCTGTTGGTTTTCAGTATCATGGTTATTTATTAAAGATTCGAAATAGACTCAGATCTTACTATCAAAATTAACTTCAAATAGTTCAGAAGATTAATTAATTTATGGAAAAAAACTTTTTTTTTTTTTAGTAATGTATGAAGGCTTGCAAAATTCATTATTCAGGACAGTAATGAACTCAAAATCTTTATAGAATAAGATCATTTGTTTTGATTTTTAGGATCGGCCAATCCTATCCAAAGAACACGAAAATCCATCGCGTAATTATTTTCGTGTCCTATATTCATTCTAGCCAATCATATAATAATGACATAATATGATTGAATAGTAAGTGGATAGTATATCATTTATGATGTAAAAGTAGAATTCTTATATTATAGTATAGACGTACTTTGCATTATTTGATATGATTGAATGTCATGCAAATTTAAATCTTTAGTTTATTATATTGATGTGAAATTATTTTTTAAAAAAAGAAATTTCGTCAAACATTTCGACATTGCTAGTTTGTTTATATGAATTCTACAAAGTATCTATATTATCTAATGTATTTTGACATAAAGAATTCAAATAATTTCACTAAAAATTTCGACAATTAAGAAATTTAATTTCGCCACTAAGGAAAATTGATAGAGTACAATATTTGAAATAGGTTGCAAATTTTTTTATTTTACACGCGCAGAAATGGAATGACCATATTTAGATTTAAAACCTTCTACACGCGTAAATAGTATTTTAAGCCACATGATTGGCTAAGTTAGTCGATTAAAAAATTGACTAAAGGTTGGCTAACGACTTTACGGAATTTTTCTCGTTTTTTATAATCTATAAGCATGTTAGCCGACCATATTATGTCGACTGACTTAGCCGGCTACGACGCGACTGCTTTAAATCACACTTAATTAAATAAGCTTGGCTAATAGCATGTATAATTGGGTGTTAAACCGTACCATAGTGTGATCAATTATTTTTATGGGGCGTCATTGATCTTGTTACATTTTACCAGTACTATTATATTGTTAGTTTGATGCCTCAATTATTATCGGCTCAATTATCTTCCAAAAGAGGTGTCATTATCGTTATCATATCGAATACTTTAGAAAATATTTGGAGACCCGAAATAGAAGTCTTCGCGCTCTTCAAGAAGCTAGTTTAGAATATATACATACGGGTAAGCCTTTCTTATTGAGTCATAGTGTATCTGAAGGTATTTACACTGCCACATCGGTGTGAAGAAGTCTGATAGAGAATTGAAAGCTCTTCATGGCCACTGTTATATCAGTTACCAGGTAATCTGCGTTAAAAAAACTGTTATTGGGAAGCTTGTGAATAGAATACACTCTGACATCGAAAGCACGCAGTTGTTGACTATTCTGACCATGCAACTTTATTGGTTAATGATGATATAATTCCTTTTTTTTTTTTTTTTTTTAGCAAAAAGAATGACAAAGGGATCGATATTCGCTATGTCATAGACTCGCAGTATTGATCCAATGCAAAAGCTATCAAAACAAAAAGGTAATTAGAACCATCGATGTTTATGGTATGAAGTTGTTCGTAAATATGAAAGAGTTTATTATGGAAATTACATATAAGGGCCCGAAAAATGAAAATAATTACATATAAAGGCCTAAAGTGAAAATAATTCAATATAAGGCCTAAATTTATCGTAATTATTTAAATTGCAAGTTTTTAACATTTACAATTATATAAATATAATTTTCTTTTGATGTCCAAACGTGTTACTTTTTAATCAGTAATACATTTATTCTCTTAGCATCTTATAATTTAACTTTCTCTACGAGTACAAATGAGTTTTTGCGATTCTAAATATCTTTGATTAACGTGTAGTAACATTCACAAAATATGACTCACGTTTCATAACTAATTTTGGTGCAGGATAGACTTATAGAGCCAAATGAACATTACAATATTGATAAATATAGTGCTTAATCCAGTCGAACTGTACCTTGGTTAAAAGCAAGTTTCATTATTAAGCGAAAGAATATAATATAAAATGTATAAAGTAATACGTTTATATATAGTGACAATGTTCAAAAAACCACTATCGTCATAACGCAATTATTTTGGACCTTTAATTGTAAAATTTTTCAAAATTTGGCCCTTATATGTAATTGTTTTCGTTTTTCAGGCCCTTATATGTAATTTCCCCTTATCTTTTCCTTTAAATAGCAGATTTCAGGCAGCACTCAAAGCTTTTTTTTTGTCTGTTCCAATTCATTTTTATAACAACTACCAACTAGTGCTCCGAAAGTGTCATACATGTCAAGTTTCGAGTCAAAACCCGAACCCGAACGAGTAAAATTGGGCCATCATTTTATTATTATAAAATTATTTTATCAGATGTAACCAAAAAATTCTCGAATATAAAAAAGCTACCATTTTATTATTGTTTTTAACACAAATTTCAACAATTGACTTCATCATTCTCTACCTTAAATGATAACAAAAAAACTAGCAAACAAATCTCTTCTTTAAAAAAACATGGAAAACAACCTTATTTCCTAAATGATAATGATTCAACCAAATCTCCTGTTTTTCAAATGAAATATCTCCTACCAAATCTCTTGTGTTTCAAACAAAATCTCTCCTACCAAATCTCCTGTTTCAAATGAAAAATCTCCTACCAATTATAAAACGATTGAAAGAAAGAATAATTATTAAAAAATTGTTAAATGGTAATTTTTTGTTTTTAAAAGAAACTTACTGTTTTTATGTTTTTACATAATTAAAACAATTTATTAATCAACTAATATCTTATAGAAAATGAAGCTCTATGTAAAGAAAACATTAGTTTATGCTGAGAGTTATATGCCTTTGGTACTTGGATGTATCAAATACTTCAAATTAAATCTGCCTGAAGAGTAAATTTTTTTTAAAAGAAATAAAGTTATTGAATTGATATAATAAATACTGAATTTGAACCAAAATTCAAAATAACACTCTTATACTTTATTTAGTAGTATAAGTGTTAGTTTTTGGAAAATTATTTCAAAATATAGATTTTAAATTTTGGTCTTTACCAAAGATACCAATAGCATTTTATTTATACTTGTAGTAAATAAAATTATTTATAATGCAACTTAAATATTTTTAATCTGAAATTAATTTATTTAATTAGCTATTACTTTCATACTTTCTATACTTTCTATAATATAAAGCATAAAAGTTTTTAAATACAAATTACTATATATTAGAAAACCTATGTGCAATAAAGAACTCCAAACCTTAGATCAAATTATGAGCAACTACCTCAAGTAATCTATCATACCAGATTCACTAGTAACCACATACACACATCATGATATATTTTTAATATACACTTTATTCTATACAAATTAACCTATACAGTACCAATAACTTTTACAACACAAGTTATTACTAAATGCAACATAAAATCAAAAAACATTACTATTTATACATATTATATATGCTAACATATATAATAATACTATTCATATCTTATAAAACGTGGTACTGGAAAAGAATACTGGCTAGTTCCTTATACTACAACATGTTTATCATGCATCTAGTTGATTAAACAAACATGATTGGATCAGAAACACAGAATCAGTGGATAAACACGAAATGCATCAAGCACGGAATTATCGCAGAAAGTAGAAATATGCCACGGAAATATCACGGAATGTAGGGATTAATTTCTGATTTGGATTTTTGGCTTTATGGTACTCAATCTGGGTATGATTGAAATTCTTTAATGACCAATCAAAACGAAATTCTGTAATGCTTTGGAAAACTATTTTACAATTTCTAAAAAACTTGTCTTATCATTTTTCAAAACTTTTGAAAATTGCCTTGGTCTTTTGAACATGATAATAATTAAGGATTTTAGAATTTGGTGCATTCTGCACTATAGTGCACCCTATAGTAACAAATATAAATAATGATTAGAGTTAGGGTTAGGGTTAGGATTTGGTTAGAGTTAGAGTTAAGGGTTTTGTTAAAAATGCAGCGGGTTACCCTAGTAAAATTTTGAGAAACATAAAAGGGGTGTACTGCAGTGCAGGTGCATTCTATAATCCATAAATTAATAGGTTGTTATTTTATGAAACTTTACTCAGAAGCTTTTCATCAATCTCAAAAAGATCAAAAAAGATTTACTTAGTATAAAAAATAATGTGCCTTTTGAAGAACGAGCAGCTCTTTTAAGAACTAGAGCCTTTATATTATTACACACAACATAATTCTCAAACCATTAATAGAATAGGTACTTGTTTTTTTATTACCGCCCTTTTCAAATGCTAATTTAATTTTAGACACAGAATTATCAAAATATATTTTTTTCAAATGTTGAGCAAAGATTTTTTGATATCAGCATAGTCAGTATTATTATTTTCGAAAGTTCAAGTAAAACATTATAACTTATAATTGAATGTAAATAGTTATATAACGATAAAAGATATTTTTATAATTGATAAAAAAAAAACCCCTCACAAAATTTTCAATGTTTTTAGGCCAAACTACAGCAATTCTTGTGTATAATCAACTAATGATCCTGATCACGCTGCCTAAATTCGACCAATCAGATTGCTTTAAATGGACGGTATAGATAATGAATATCTACAATTTTTAAAATTTCAAGTATTGATAATCAATATTTATTTATTTTTTCATTTTTGACATAGTATACATATGTCTAGTATTAAATCATTATTTTCTTTTGTGATTGTTATCAGTTATTGGTGGTTGTGATTTCTCTAGAGCTTTTGATCATCATTGGTGGTTGTGATTTTGTCAAGCTTTTTGGTTGTTGTTGGTGGTTGTAATTCACCAGGGCTTTTGGCCACCATTGGTGGTTGTAATTTCACCAGGGCTTTTGGTCATCATTGGTAGTTGACTAGTGGTTGTGATTTCATGTTGTTTTGTGTGATATGAAATATTTGTTATATATATATGAGGCAATTCGTCATAGTTAAGGTTAGGTTTGTACGATACATAACTTGTCTTCTAGTAAAGTTCTTTTTGAAATTTGATTAATTAAAATAGAAGTTTTTTCGCAGGCTGAAGGTTTGCAAACATATGTATAAACATTAATCACATAATTAAATATATGTATTAAATAAAAAAATTAATTATATTTATATAATTTATATAGTGGGATTGTGTTTAATAAAATCATCCAGGATAGTATTTAGTAAACTTCTTTTTTTTTTAATCTTATTTTTAATTTTTTACAGTAATTAGTAAAACACAATACATACAAAAAACATGCACCATTTCAGCATTTTTAATCTGTATTTGAAATTGGTAAAATTCTTATAAAAATTTTGCTGAAAATTCATAGTATGAAAAAACATATGAATTTTAAAACCCAGTCAATTGGCTTTGTAAAACAAATTAGAATTTACACTGTTAGGGAGCAGATTGTTGCTAAAGTGTATAATTCTCATAGTAAAAATCGGTGAAAAATTATTATACGTACTTTCATATAACAGAAGTTTCTGACAATAAGTACCGGTAAAAAATATAGTATGAAAAGAAAATTGCAAATACTTTGCTATACAAATTTTGTTATGTGATAGGAGCAAAAAAAAAAAATTTACTTATATAGTAGAATAAAAATTCCTATTATAAATGAGCCATATTCCAGCTAGTGATACAAATCGAAAATCGAATTAATCGATTAGTTGTAAAGTTGACAACTAATCGATTTGAATTTTACAGACCTAACTTCATCGATCATATAAGAATATAAAACCGGCTGTTTCAGTTGCTACCTTACGTGTATTTTACCAAGTTTCGTTTATTCAACCAATCGATTAGTTGAATTATGTATAATTCTTAAATTTATTCATAAAAATTAAGCCTAATATTTTTGTGTTCTTCAAATACAAACTTTAAGTTCAATCATTTAACGTAATAGACCATCTATATAATGTGATTTAAGTCTTTTCTCTACAATAAATAAAATAAAAATAAACAAAATAAGAAAAATCTGAATCTTGAAAAACTGTATGCACAAAATTTTATTTAAAATAAACAGGTTCTTCTGAATTGAAATCTTGATAAAGATTTGGACTTTTAATATCTTTGAGGGTTAGTCCTGCACGATTTTTTAATTTCTACTTTATAATAGTTTGAGTATAGTGAAATAGAATAATAAGAGTATAATATGTGTAAATAGTTAAGTTTTGTAAAGAAAACTTCAGTAAATTTAGCAAGAATATCTTTTAAGTATGGTATATAAAGCAATATAAGAAATATAATTAAATATATAAAAATTGATCAGGTTATGGCAGTGTTGTACATGGGACAGTTGGGACATACGTTGGGACATTTTGGGACATTTTGGGACAATTTTGGGACAATTTTATAAATTGAAATTACTTAAAATTTTATTAAGATAATCTAATTAAATTTTTTTAAAAATGTGTTCAGCACCTAAAAAAATATATAATTTTATATTTTTTAAAATTAATTTATTAATTATTAAGGCTTGGGACATAGTTGGGACACTTGGGACGTTGGGACGTTGGGACATAGCAAAAAAAGGCTGGGACAGTGAAAATGTACAACACTGGGTTATGGTGATGAGAATTACCTGAACCGTGGCAAAAATGTATGTCAAGAAAAAATAAATTGTATTATTTTAATCCATTAACGAGAGAAAGTCTATGACAATCTCGATTTTGATTAAA